>JACCPG010004713.1:0-235160 GCA_016069955.1 Drepana arcuata | reverse complement strand
GTACCCAACCTACGTACCCAACCTACGTACCCAACCTACGTACCCCGCCCTCAGACCCAGGCATAAACCGCATTATACTTAAGCAAACATAAGAACAAAGTCATAGCTTGTTCCAGAAACGGATTAGCGACATCTATTGACTACTGTCTCTTTGTTCCACTAAGAAATCGTTTTTTTTTTTTTTTTTTTTTATTTTTTTTTTTTTTTGGCACAATAGGTCGTGAATTTTATAGTGATTATATAATTTACATACATACGTACATACATATCACCACGCCAACGGGTCCCTAACGGGGTAGGTTGAGAGTATAGAGCGCCAGTTCTCTCTAGACTTCATACCTCTTTCGCTTCGTCCACATTCATCAGTCTCTTCATACATGATCGTCGGTTTCGAGTACTCTTAACGTTCCCATCCTTGAGCGTCCGATAGAGTTTATCTAGGTAGTTGGAACGTGGCCTTCCTCTGCTTCTTCTTGCACACACTTTTGCTTTGTATATCTGTTTCGTCAATCTTTCTTCACTCATACTTTCTGTGTCCAAACCAACGTAACATGCCTTTCTTTAACTTTACAATCACGCCCTCATTCACGCCAGTTGATTTGTGAATTTCTTCATTGCGGATTCGATCGTTACGCCGCACATTTTTCGAAGAGATCGCATCTCGACTGCATTCAAACTTTTTCATACTTCCTCTGACATACCCAGGATTCGCTGCCATACAATAAGGTAGGTACCAATATCGCGTTGTGGACAGCAACTTGAGCATTCTTGCTCAGACATTTACTGTCCAGCAACGCCGACATGGCTCCATCTTTTTTTTTTTTTTTTTTTTTTTTTTTTTTCATACTTTCCATCTCGTCTGAACATGCTTCCTAGATGTACAAATTCATTCATTGCTCTAGAATTTGCCCATTTACCGATATAGCACACTCGGTCACTTGTCCATCTCTTTCGAATACCAGAACCTTATAGAGCAAGAGCCCGTGAGTGCCAGACCTTCGGATTTTCATAAAAGCTGAAAATGTTTCTATGTGTGTCCCTAATACAGGTAAGAATGATCCCCACCCATGAAGCTGGGGCAGCGGTGGCTTTGGCAGGTAACAGGTAACAAAGGTGTATAAAATTCCATCTCAAATTTATCATAAAATAAAACTGAATTTTTTTATATTTCATTCACAATAATATCAAAACTCGCGTTGCTCATTGCCAGACAGTTAGTATGGTTGCAACCCTCTGCCGGACACCCTTAAACTATTATAATTTATAATTATACTTACGTTATATTATAAAATCTCAATTTTATATATAATTTTTTGGAGGCCTATTAATCTATGTTTACATAATTGCCGGACAGTTTCGACGGTTCTATCATCTTGCTAGACGCATTCAAAGTGAGCAGTACTGACGTATGCTGGGAATCTCAATGGATTACAGCATTGACATTTCAAAAATCTTATCCTACCCGATTACTTCAGTACCGTTGTCAATGTGTCATTTGGATGGGACCATTTGCAAGACCGATAAATCTGCTTTGATGAAATGTTTAGAGAAAGAGGCCGAGCATGAAGAGCCATCTCAAATTGATATTCTAATAATTGACGGTTTTTTTTTCGTTACATACTATGAAAAATGTTCCTCGAAAATTTGGAGGCATTTCTAAAAAAATGTTGCAGATGGTAACTCAATTAAAAGCGTCAAGAATTGATGTCGTTTTCGACCAGTATTTTACCCCATCGATAAAAGGATACGAACGTTCTCTGCGATTTGAATCTGCCCAATTGGAGAATACTATTGCTGGGCCTGAACAAGTCCGTCCTAGTGACTTTGTCAAAGAATTAAAAAATTCTAATTTTAAAGAAGCTCTAGTTGATTTTTTTATTTTACACTGGGCTTCTGACGAAATGGCGCCGTTTATTGGCAATAAAATGATACATATAAATTTCAGAAAATGTCATTCGTTTACTGTCAATGAGGCCAACAAAGTGATGTCAAGTATAAATGAGGAATTTTCTTGCCCAGAGCATGAAGAAGCAGACACCAAAATAGTGTACCACGCGTGTAAAATTAACCATGAAGCAAACATTGTGATTCGAACTGTTGACACCGATGTTGCTGCTATAATGCTAAGTCATATGCATCGTCTTAATGATGGATCACATGTTTGGCTGCTTACAGGAGCTGGAAATAATTTAAGATATGTGGACCTAACTCAAATACACGCCAAATTAGGAGAATCTATTTGCAGAAGCTTATCTGGACTACACGCTTTCACAGGATGTGATTACAACCCTGCATTTTACAGAAAAGCAAAATTGAAACCGTTTAAATTGTTAAAAAAATATGTAGAATTTCAACAAGCATTCATGAAGTTTGGTGACAGCGAAATCATCGAAAATAACAATGAACAAGTATTAATCTTCGATATAATTCAAAGTTTTATATGCTATCTATACAATATGAATGATATCAATGATGTTGATGCTGCTAGGCTACAAATGTTTATTAATTCGTATACAGTATCTGATGTGAACGAAGCTTTTAATAGAAAAAAGTTGCAAAATTTCGATGCTAGCTGTTTACCACCTTGCAAAAGTGAGCTATGGCAGCAATTTTTGCGAGCGAATTACATATGTAGCATATGGAACAACGCTCACTTACAAAAGCCAACAGCATATAAACCGGTAAATACTGGTTGGATACTGGAAAATGACCACTACTATTTTAAATGGTTTGAAGGAGATCAATTACCGAATTATGTCAGCGAATCTCTAAAAACAGTTCCAGGTATTTGATAATTATGTTAAATTATTATACATTAATTTTGGACTATTTGTAATTAAATTAACTTGGTTTTTTTACTATTGCAGAAAACAATGAGGAAGGCGATATTGAAGACGATTAATCCACAGAATGGAATAATAGTGACGAGGAGTATGGATGTATTGACGACGACGATGAAAATGATGAAAATGTTTAAAGATTTTATTAAAATAAATGTATTTTTCTGTAACTTATTTATTTAAAAAAAAAATTGCTTTTGATATAATAAACAATAAAATTTGATTTACTTTAATTCATTGGCTTTACAATTTTGATAGAATTGAAAATATAAACTTCGTAAAAATGAAAAATAATATAAATAAAGTTATTAGAGTTTCGATATGATTGAAGTTGTATTAGAACAATTTTACTGAGTACTGTTTTAAATATTTGTTATTCAAACTGTAAAAATTTATTTAATGAAATTTCTTGACTAAGAAAAAAATAAGCTGCACAATTTGAACTTGATAACAGTGGATGCGCGCAGTGAAGGGCCGCAATAGACCAAAGGCTCCATCTCACTCGCACTAGTTACTGTATACGTTCCTTGCTCCCCGAAGTACTGCTCACTTTGAATGCGTCTAGCAAGATAATAGAACCGTCGAAACTGTCCGGCAATTATGTAAACATAGATTAATAGGCCTCCAAAAAATTATATATAAAATTGAGATTTTATAATATAACGTAAGTATAATTATAAATTATAATAGTTTAAGGGTGTCCGGCAGAGGGTTGCAACCATACTAACTGTCTGGCAATGAGCAACGCGAGTTTTGATATTATTGTGAATGAAATATAAAAAAAATCAGTTTTATTTTATGATAAATTTGAGATGGAATTTTATACACCTTTGTTACCTGTTACCTGCCAAAGCCACCGCTGCCCCAGCTTCATGGGTGGGGATCATTCTTACCTGTATTAGGGACACACATAGAAACATTTTCAGCTTTTATGAAAATCCGAAGGTCTGGCACTCACGGGCTCTTGCTCTATGAAGTAATCGGGTAGGATAAGATTTTTGAAATGTCAATGCTGTAATCCATTGAGATTCCCAGCATACGTCAGTACTGCTCACTTTGAATGCGTCTAGCAAGATAATAGAACCGTCGAAACTGTCCGGCAATTATGTAAACATAGATTAATAGGCCTCCAAAAAATTATATATAAAATTGAGATTTTATAATATAACGTAAGTATAATTATAAATTATAATAGTTTAAGGGTGTCCGGCAGAGGGTTGCAACCATACTAACTGTCTGGCAATGAGCAACGCGAGTTTTGATATTATTGTGAATGAAATATAAAAAAATTCAGTTTTATTTTATGATAAATTTGAGATGGAATTTTATACACCTTTGTTACCTGTTACCTGCCAAAGCCACCGCTGCCCCAGCTTCATGGGTGGGGATCATTCTTACCTGTATTAGGGACACACATAGAAACATTTTCAGCTTTTATGAAAATCCGAAGGTCGCTTTCTACGGGCTCTTGTCTATGAAGTAATCGGGTAGGATAAGATTTGCGAATGTCAATGCTGTAATCATTGAGATTTTCACAGCATACGTGTTTTGCCTCACACTTTAGTCGTCTAGCAAGATGATAGAACCGTCGAAACTGTCCGGCAATTATGTAAACATAGATTAATAGGCCTCCAAAAAATTATATATAAAATTGAGATTTTATAATATAACGTAAGTATAATTATAAATTATAATAGTTTAAGGGTGTCCGGCAGAGGGTTGCAACCATACTAACTGTCTGTCAATGAGCAACGCGAGTTTTGATATTATTGTGAATCAAATATAAAAAAATTCAGTTTTATTTTATGATAAATTTGAGATGGAATTTTATACACCTTTGTTACCTGTTACCTGCCAAAGCCACCGCTGCCCCAGCTTCATGGGTGGGGATCATTCTTACCTGTATTAGGGACACACATAGAAACATTTTCAGCTTTTATGAAAATCCGAAGGTCTGGCACTCACGGGCTCTTGGACCATTAGTCTTGCCAGCGTTTAGGCGCAGCCTCTTCTTATTATTATATAATTTAATGTTTTATGTACCTGATAATGTTTAAGTGTACATAAATAAATAAGTGCTTTCACAATATGGCTGTCAGCATATGGCATATGGCGGATGGTGAATCCATCGCCGTTAACCAAACAAGACTATACATTCACCTTTCAATTGTTTCTTAGACGTATGCAGTATACCTCTCGATGTTTTTTTTTTTTTTTTTTTTTTTTCTTCACATTCCGGCCTGAAATGACTTCGTGCCAAAAGACAGCTTAAGTATTATTTTTCTCAAGTAGATTTGCGTAAAGGAGTAGAAGTAAAATTAATGGAAAACAATACGAGGGCAGAACATTGCTACTTTGTAGCTGTCCACGCGAGGCAAAGCCTTTTGAAGATCCACACATACGTAAACGGTGTCATTATCTTCATGTTCTTCAACGTTTTTCTCGTCTAATATCAATGATGTGTATTATATGTAAACTGAGGTCTAATATGTATGCTTTTCTGCGGTCTGCATAGCGTTGGCGTTGCTTACTATTATTGTTACATGTGGGACATGTTCCATCACGAGTTTAATTGAATTTCCAATGTATACAAGCGGTTCAGCCGTTCTTGAGTTATAAATAGTGTAACTAACACAACTTTCTTTTTACCTTCCTTTATATCGCAGCTACTTAGACTTGCAGTAAAAACGACTTACAATTCTTATAATTAGTTGTAATGTCTTAATATATGTATGTACTTCATAAGCTACTCCTACAATATAGTGTTACGCGTCACTATCTTGTTGTTGTACGGTTGGAGCAGTCGGAGGGCTCGGAGGCGTCGGCGCCGGCAGACATCACGCCACGACAATACTCGGCCACGGCAGAGGGATAACACGTCTAGGATTCAGTTCTATACTGAGATATTATTGCAAAATTGTCTGTTCATGCTACAGCACTTCTCACCATAGTCAGTTATTAAAGATAATGCTGAAGCATGTATTAATTCTGACTATACAGACTTCTCCTGGCAGGTATTTTTTCTTGGAAACGGTAGTAACTTTAGTCTATATTAAACGTGACGTTCAATAAGTGTTCCCTGTGTCCCTTACGTTTATTTATAAAGAAAAAAAATGTCAACTGATATTTTTAATTAAAAAAAAACATAGAGTGTATATATAAAATCATTACATGTTCTGTTCATCGATATATCGCATCAATCGCACCGCTCCCTTTTTATTGCAGGTATTACTTTGTATTAGTTATGGTCGGGCGCCGATCTATACCGAGCCGAGCGGTCACAAGTTCACACAAGTATCGGGACACTCTTCGTGCGTCACTCGCACTCGAGATTCATACTCGGCCGTGCGCCATACAATTAATTGTCCAAGTAATTAAATAAATCTACGCTTCCTCCGTCGTTTAGACGTCGCTTTGGTACAATGCGGTTAATATTCGGTATGGGACTTCGCCGGGGGCGCTCAGGCCTCGTCGGCCTCGTCGGGCTCGTCGGCCTCGTCGGTCTCGTCGGCCGCCCGCAGCTGGCGGCACACGGCGTCGTTGGGCGCGCCCAGCGCCAGCGTGCGGCCCGCGCCGCGCCGTCGGGAGCTGCGCCGTCGGCGCACGCCCGCGCCGCTCAACGACACGTTGCTCCTGCGACACGCGCACGCCGCGGTCACTACGCCCGCCCCCGCCCGGGCACACGGCGGGGGCGGGCGGCACTCACCGGATCTCGTGGTCGTCGAGGTGCACGCGCACGCATAGCGCCACCGCGTCGTAGAAGTCGAGGTCGGCGTAGATGCGCATGCGCGAGTCGGCCTGCGCGGCGGCGTGCGCGGCCAGGGCGGGCAGCGCAGGCTGGGCGGACAGCGCGGGCTGGGCGGGCAGCGCGAGGCTGGCGTGCGCGGCCAGGCCCGCCCTGAGCGCCAGCTGCGCGCGCGCCGTGCGCCCCCAGAGCGCCAGCACGGCGCGCGCGTCCAGCGCCAGCGCCAGCGCGGCGTGGCAGCTGGCAGCCAGCACGGCGCCGCTGGCCAGGCGCAGGCTGCCAGCGCGCGCGCGCAGCGGCAGCAGGGGGCGCGCCAGGCGCGTGGGCGCGCTGCCCGAGCCTGCCCACACGTGGCCCATCAGCTCGCCCTGTAACGTCCGGGACCTGGTGAATTCCTATACCTAGGAAGTATGTTCGCACGGTGAGAAACGACCGGCGCGAACGAGGGTGTGATGGTAAAGATGAAGAGAGGCAAGTTGCGCCGGTTTGGACATATAGAGAGGACGAGTGAAGAAAGATTGACGAAACAGATATACGAAGCGATTGTGTGCGGAACAGGCAGAGGAAGACCGACGATGCGATCCAACAATCTAGATCGAATCGATCGGACGCTCGAGGACGGGAACGTTAAGATTGCTCGAAACCGGCGAACATATGTGAAGAGACTGATGAATGTGGACGAAGCAACAGAGGTATGCAAGTCTAGAGACTGGTCTAGACGAATAATGAGGTCGTGAATTTTATTTATACTCTGGAGCTTTTACGTTTTAGTTGTTAGTATAAAATATGAACAGCGTAGTATTTGGCATGTTAGCGCATAAACCCGATTGCTTGGAGAGTGTTCCTAACGATGTGTATTTACTCTATGAGCTCTAAGTCTCAAACTATTGGCGATCTCATTTAAAAAAGTTTTGTGTATTAATTAATTAAAAAGTAAGTAAGTAAGTAATTTAAAAGTATTTTTTATGGTTGCCAATGTGACTGAAATAAAACTATTATTAGTACATTTAAAGCTTTAATTCAAGTTTAAAAAAAAAGAAGTTTCAAAGTTCAATTCGAAGTTAATTAAACATCGATTTTCACTTCCGGTTTACTATAAGTAAATTAATTCAAATTTAGAATTCGACAAAAAAATTTAAAACTTCAATATTTTTTTTTACGCAGCGCACGCAACGGAAGCTCTCAAAAAAGAATATTTTCCCCGTTTTTGTATTATTATTCATGTATGCTTCGCTCCTATATTGGTCGTAGCGTGATGTTATATAGCCTAAAGTCTTCTTAGAGAAATGGACTATCCAACACAAATATAATTTTTCAATTCTAACCAGTAGTTCCTGCGATTAGCGCGTTCAAACAAACAAACAAACTCTTCAGCTTTCTAATATTAAGTATAGATTCTTGTTAATATACGTACATACACACACACAAGTACATCTTGCACAACGACTCAAATGATTATTTCTGAATTTGGTATTACCTGCCCCTCGAAGAGCGTGACCCCCTGCGAGCGCACGCCGCCCACCGCCAGCGCCAGCCCCGCGGCCAGCGTCTCCTCCCCGCCCTCCTCCCCTCCCCCGCCCCCCGCCAGCGCGTCCAGGCCGCGCGTCCACAGCTCCACCTGCAGCAGCTCGCCCCCCTCCCCGGCCTCCCCGGACTCCCCGCGCGCCTGCAGCCGCACCCGGCCGCGCCGCAGCAGCGCCCGCCGCGCCAGCTGCACGGAGTCCAGGCGCGCGTGCCAGCCGGGGAGCGCCCAGCCCGTGGCGCGCGTGAGCACGCTGCTCGTGCCCGGCGCGGCGCGCGCGTCCCAGCCGCGGGCGGCCCGCGGCAGGCGGCGCAGCGCCAGGCGCAGCTCCTCGTGCTCGGGCTCGAGCGCCTCCAGCCGCTGCCACAGCAGCCGCAGCAGTTCGGCATCGCGCTCGCCGCCCGCGTGCAGCTCGCGCAGCAGCGGCAGCAGCGGCAGCGGGTCGGCGGCGCGACGGCGCGCGCACAGGTCGAGCGCCGCCGCGCGCAGCTCGAGCGGCAGCGCGGGCTTCAGCGCGAGCGCGCCCAGCCTCGAGAGGCGCGCGCGCGTCAGGGCCGCCTCGGGCGCCGCCTCCAGCGCGTCCAGCGCCGCCAGCGACCCGTCGGCGGCGTGCTCGAGCAGCAGCTCGGCGGTGTCGGCGCGCCGCAGGTTGCCCAGCGCGTGCAGTCGCACCGCGCGGCACTCCTCGTCCTGCGGGCGGGGGCGGGGGCGGGGGCGGGCGTCAGCGGGCGGCGGGCCGGGGCAGACGGGGGCGGGGGCGGGGGCGGACTATGCACCTTGCAGCGCGCCAGGCCCCGCAGCAGCTGGTCGCGCGCGGCGTGGCCCACGGCGGCGGGGCAGCGGCGCGCGGCGGCGGCGCCGGCCAGCAGCGCGGCGTGGGCGACGGCGGGGGCGCGCGCCGTCCTCGCCAGGTGCAGCACGCCCAGCGCGGCCTCCTCCTGCGCGAGGGGGCGAGGGGAGGCAGGGGGCGTGAGGCGGCAGTCGCTCCCCTTGGAGCCCAAGTTGGAGCACAAACCTGCGGATGCAGCGCGAGCGCGAAGGCCTGCAGGAAGTGCGTGGCGAGCGGCTGCAGCGGGTCGGGCGCGGCCAGCTGCAGGAAGGCGTGCGCGGCCTGCAGTGCGGACACGGTGCCCGCCAGGCCCAGCGCGCGGCACAGGCCCGGCCTGGGGGACACTTTACGCGGTGTAGAGGTCGGCTAAGAACGGATTTTATAAAACTCCACCCGCAACGGGGGGAACCTGGAACGGGGGGTGTTACATAAAAAAAAACTAATTTTTCAAGCATTGCTTCCCCTATGGAAACCATAGTTGAAAAATGCGTTTTTGCAACTTTTTCACCCGGGCGATTTTTTTTCCTTTCTAAATGGGGTTTAAATGCATTACCATATATCATCCTACGTAAGTAAAAGAGTACAAAAAGTGTGTATACGTGAGGAAATATCACCGGGGTGCCCAGTAGCTACGGGCGTTCCACAGGGTTCGATTCTCGGTCCATTTCTTTTTCTTATCTATATCAATGACCTACCTCATCTGATAAATGATAAACATGATATTGTATTATTTGCTGATGATACTTCTTTACTATTTAAGATAGACCGACAGAAACATGACTTTGACGATGTAAATAATGCTCTCTCCGACATGGTTCATTTTTAATAAGCTACCGCAGAAAATAATTGAATTACCTTTTGTAGAGTTTAAAGCTGTCATTAAAAGTAAATTAATACAAAAAGCTTATTATACAACATCCTATTATTTGAATGATGGCAATACATGACAATGAATTGCTCCTCTTGTACAGAGTTTATATATGTAACTACCCCTACGTAAAAGGGAACAAATGTTAAAAAAGAAAACCGGGGAGTTTGTTTCGCCGTTTCTTCTCCTGGCGGCTATTTTTCTTAGAAACGGTGGTAACTTTAGTTTTTGTTAAGTATATGACGTTCAATAAGTGTTCCCTGTGTCCCTTACGTTGAATAAAATATTTTGATATGGTTTTACATAAAAATATGAGAAGTTCATTTTAAATTATTTATAAGTAAATGTATTGTATATGATACTAGCTGTCCCGCCCAGCTTCGCCCGGGTGAAAAAGAAAAATTTCCTGAAACACGATCGCAGCGGCACCTATCGGGCAAATTGTAATCGGGTAATTGTGTGCAAATTTAATTGAAATCGGTTAAGTAGTTCAGGAGCCCATCGTGGACTTGACTGCCATAAAAAGGTTATAGTGAGTCAATCTTAAAAGATAGACATATGCTGTCGCGGATTTTATTTTAGAACTTTTAAAGATGAACAATACTCTCTATATAGCCTAAAGCCTTCCTAGAGAAATGGACCATCCAACACAAAAATAGTTTTTCAATTCCAACCAGTAGTTCCTGAGATTAGCGCGTTCAAACAAACAAACAAACTCTTCAGCTTTATAATATTAGTATAGATTTAAGATTAATACATTTCTTTTCTTCTCAATTTTTTTAATGAATATTTAAATTATTTTATTAGAATGAGAAATGATTAGTTTAAATAGTAAGTCAAGGTGAATAGTGTGCGGGACCTCAGGTCGTGTGCTGCGGGCCGCTGCAGCAGCGCCAGCAGGTCGGGCGCCGGCGCCGCCTGCAGCGCGGGCAGCAGCGCCAGCAGCGCCCCCGCCCGGGCGGCGCCCCCGCCGCGGCCCGGGGCCCAGCCCCCCAGCGCCGGCAGGTGCTCCTCCACCGCCGCCTCCAACTCCGAGCCCTGCGCACGCGAACTCTCAAACGACCCCATCGTCGTCAACATTTTCATCATCATTTCGACACGCCGAGTCCTTAACGGAGTAGGCGGAGAGTATAGTCTTCAGGGAGACGCCGATGAAATGTTCTTCTGCACTTAAATACGGTGATTAATCACACCGCGAGCCCTACTATGGAGGAAAGCATCGAAATGAAAACGTGCTTGCGTTAAATGTGTCCTCGTCGAGTCCCCGATCGAACGGGCGGGGAGAATACAGCGCCGCATACCACACGTGTTCGATCGATTCGATCGAGATATAGATTCGGTCGGACCACATGGAGGAAGAGGTGGATCTCTCTCTGCACACATTTTCGTATTTTATTTCATTATCATTATATATCTGTCTGAAACACGACTACCTTTGGATCTTCCATCCGTCATGCTGGCACATAAATCGGGATACTTTGTGGGGAGGCGTGAAGATATTTTATACTTAATCTATTTATACATATTATAAAAATGTAGCGGATCGCTGTCTGTACATGGAAGATATATGAGCAAAAAATATTATTGGGACCTTTATCAACGCAAATAGCATCCAAAACAATGCTTGTTAGATTTTTTATTCGTTTGTCTGTGCGTTTGTACACGTTAATCTCAGAAACGGCTCATCCGATTTAGATGTGATTTTTACTCATATTTTGTGGAAAGCTTCACTTAACATATCCACAGAAGTCACTATGCCAAGCGGACAAAGACGTGGGCACGGCTAGCACCTAATCTATATATATATAGGAGATCCCATTTGAACTGACTCATCACGAAATCTCAGGAACTATAAGGCCGATTGACTTGAAATTTGGTAGGAGTATTCCTTACGCGATGTAGAGGTCAGCTAAGAACGGATTTTATGAAACTCCACCCGCAAGGCGTTAAATAAAAAAAAACACGTTTTTCAACCATTGCTTTTTATGGCGCGAAGTAGCAATGTTATCTGGGAAAAACAATTGCAAGAGAGTCGTTCTTCACTTGCGTTTTAAAATAAGAATTCGATTCAATGATCATTATTATTTAAAGATTTTTTTTTGAATCGATTATTTATGCATTTAACCAAGTGTTATTTGTGACTTTTAAAATAATTTAAATTAGTTATTAATAAATGTAATTAATTTATTTCAACGCATAAATATAGATGATGCTCAAATATAAAACAATATTAATCAGACACCAAGAATCGTATTTATTGCATATTGTTATGGGATACCATAGACGATAACAAGTAAAACTGGCGCGTACCATAGATTGATTATGGCGCGAAATATAAATGTCATCTGGAAACAACAATTGCGAGAGAGTCGTTCTTTACTTACGTATGAAGAGATTCTCAAATCAACGGGTGTGAACGGGGGTGTGATTAAAAATATGAAGAAAGGCATGTTAGGTTGGTTTGGACATATACAAAGATTGACGAAACAGATATACAAAGCGAAAGTGTGTGCAAGAAGAGGCAGAGGAAGACCACGCTCCAACTACCTAGATCAAATCGATCGGACGCTCAAGGACGGGAACGTCAAGGGTACTCGAAAACGACGAGCATGAATTAAGAGACTGATGAATATGTACGAGGCGCAAGAGGTATGGTAGTCTAGAGAGAACTGGCGCTCTATACTCTCAGCCTACCCCGTTAGGGACTTGGCGTGATGATATGTATACAATTGTTTACCCTTATAAGGCAAGAAATCTGTTGTAACGATAATCACAACACTCTATAACTTCTAGAAGACAACTGTTGTATTCTCTGTGACACACCGGTCCTATCCTGTGTTAATTCAGCGAATAATCTATCTCTGTGCCTTATTTCATCCAATACCGTTCTGTAATTTTTTCAAGCAATATATATTCTTATACTTTTGTAATGTTCGTAGGTAAAACGTGAACGTACTGTGTTTGTCGTTTAATCGCTTTTGCTTTGCTAATAATTTAACTATATGTATTGGTTTTTATGTTACCTATTTATTTTTTATACTTATAATATGCATCTTTATTATAAGGCTTTTCTTTTATTTAATATTCTATAAATATAAAAATGAATGTTTGTCCTTTATAGAATCGTAAACGGCTGGACCGATTTTAAAAAAAAATTCCGTGTCTTCAGGTGGTTTCGAGAATGGCTTAGATTCACAATTGGATCCGATAGGTGGAAAACTTTTGACCTAAAGCTCCTTTTGGTTTGAAACTTAGCAATATCTGTTCATCATTATTTAAAGTGTTTAACGATTTTATGAGTAATCGATCATTTATACATTTAACCAAGTGTTATTTGTGACTTTCATAATAATTTAAATTGTTTCAATAAACATCGATGATGATCATGTAACGGAAACCAAGATTATTCGAAATTCGCCTCTTTATCAATTAGCTTCGTATAGAATATTTATTGCATGCTAGCTGTGCCTGCGACTTCGTCGGCGTGGACGGCATTTTTATCTTTCGTAAAAATTGATTGTTTTTTCAATAATGTTATGTTACTTCTTATACCTCCAAGAATATGTGTACAATTTTGTATGATGATCGGTTTAGTAGTTTTTACGTGAAAGCGTAACAACAAACTTACATTCACATTTATAATATTAAGTTAGGATAGTAAGGATTGTTACAAGTAATTGATAACAACAATGAATGATAGTAATTAATAACAAGTAAAACTAGCGCGTACCATAGATTGATTATGACGCGAAATACAAATGTCATCTGGGAAAACAAATGCGAGAGAGTCTTACTTCACTTGCGTTTAATTTGTTGCAAGAATTCGATTGAAATGAAGTCCCTTCCGCTGTCTGTTCGCTTAGATCTTTTAAGCTATTCCGCGGATTTCAATGCGGTTATCAGCAATACATAAAGTGATTAGAGAGGAAGGTTTATATTATATGTTCAATGAATAAAGAAATATTCAAAGATTTGTAGTGTGATGATAGAAACATATTTTTGTGCGCTTAAATCGCAAACGTTAGATAAACCTTACGAGATAGATCAATTAAATGTACTACGGAATAGTATATCTTAAAATGATCGATAAAAATGTCCGCGATAATATTTCATTATCTCTAAAGGATAAACCACCATAACCATTTTTATCTTTTACATAGTATTAGTATTAATATTGCACCCGTGCGAAGCCGGGGCGGGCAGCTAGTACCCAAATATAAGAGCTATGTTCAAACAATTGAAGGACACCGGGCGGCAGATAAGAGCCGCAGCACACAGCGCTATCGGGGCCGGGCGCGATAAGCGCGACCCTCGACCCTCGACCCTTACGGACCTGTGCGGGGGGCGCGGGGGGCGCGGGGGGCTGCGCCGGCAGCGGCGCGGGCGCCAGCCCCGCGGGCAGCGCGGCCAGCGCGGCGCCCAGCGACGCGGCGCCGCCCGCCCCAAGCTGGCCGCCCGCCCCAGGCTGGCCGCCCGCGCCCGTGGCCGCCCGCAGCGCCAGCCAGCAGCGCGCCTTGAGGCCGGCGCCGGGCTCGCCCAGCAGCAGCAGCTCGTCGGCCAGCACGCTGCGCAGCAGGCGGCCGCGCGCCTCGTAGCGCGTGAGGCGGCGCCACGTGACGGCGCCCGCCCAGGCCTCGTCGTCGGCGCAGCGCCGCTGTAACACGCGCCGCGCCCGAGTAGTGGCTCCCGCCCCAGTGCGCCGTGATCACGTTTCATGTTCGACGTGATCACGTTTCATTACGTGACGGACGCGCTCACCTTTATCTTTCTGAAGGTGTCGGGGGCGACGGTCTCGTACAGGACCTCGCAGTCGCCGGATATGTCTGTTTCGTTGCGATCCCCGTCCGAATGTTGGAACTGGAGATTGATAAACGACACCGATATAGATAACTATGTACAGGACTAATTACCGTTACCCCGCGACACGGATTTCCAATGTTCCTTAACCCGAGATAAGGCCTGACGACTTATGAATTACAATGTTACCAACTTTTTTAATCATTAATGCTCATTACTTAAGATTATATGATTCGATTTGACCGGTCTGCACTGTTGCCGTCCGGTCACAGGGCAAGTATTTGTGTGATAAACGCAAATATTTGTACCTTAGTCTTGGATTGCCTTAGTCTTGCTTCTTTTTCGACGTTTTATAAGTGCCCACCTGGGCCTATGTGAAATAAAAAGATTTTGATTTTGATTTCATTTGTATGGAATTTACCCAAGGTATTTATTTATTTATTACAGATAAAGCAATCTGCAGGATGATCCACATAGGAGTGAGAACACAGCCGGACGCATGTATATTATGTAGTCACAAATAGATACACAATACCTCCTGTCAGCAAACAGATAAGACTGCTTGATATACGCACCATGAATATAATCAAATGTAATACTCACCTGGAACAGACTGATGAGGGCCTTCTTAAAATTGAGAACATCAAGCGGATCATCTGGGGGCAAGTAGGCCATTTCCACCACACCGTTGCGCCAGTGGGCATAGAACTCTGTGTCACCCAAAGAATCCCACGGAGAAGAAATCTCCGAAAAATCTGCATTCACATCCTTGGTCCGCTGCAGCATTTTCGGTGACACGAGCTGTAATACCACCCATGTGAAAAATAGGCCCATTATGGTTAGAATTGAACTCGCTAGGGTTCGGCAGTTAAATACTTTGCTTCAATTATGGGATAACTATCTGGACTAGACCCTGGTGTATTAAGCTGGAAATAAAACTCACCCTGAACTGTAACAGGTACTCGTTTGGGGGATCAGCATAGACCGGTACGAGATGCAGCGCTGCACGGATCTTGTAGCCCACATCTTTATCGCGGCGCGAAATGTCATTTATAAGAACAGTGCTCTCCAGGGTATAGTGCGCCGGCGCCGCAAAGGGCTGCAAATCCACTTCACCCACCGCCGCCGCGCACAGCGCCGCCAATACCAGGCCCACGCCAAACATATCCGAGCTGCACTCGCCGCTTACACACTTATAATAACTAATTTAAGAGCAGCTTCATGAGTCAAACACTTCACCAACAAGTATAATAGTCGCACTCGAGTTGAGAGTATACTATCATAATACTCTTCCCATTACTGAGTCTTCCTACGAACCAACTAGAAGTAACTACCTAGTACCTACTCTTCCCGATCGTATTATAATTAGATAAACTCATATGAAACGACCGTCCGAAGTGATTGAACTTTGCCAAGTTCGCTAACTATCCCGCCGGCCGCCGGATGAGTAGGGCTACCAGAAGCAAAAATATGAATGATTTCCTGTCACAGATAATGTAACTTTTAACTCTAACTTTTCATTTAAGTTTGTAACATTGAAATAAGATTATATTTTATGTGACGATATTCCATAGTGCTATACCTAAGGAAATGAAAATAAGCGCATTAAAGCAATGATGTATTATATATAAGACCTCATTGCATTAAAGTTATGGAATACCTATGGTGGTCTATTAATTTCTATATATGTATAATATGTATAAAAAAAAACATATAATTTTAACTCTGTGTTATGTCATCTGTTTAGTGATTTATCCTCACATAAATATCCAGTCGTTCTACGGACATGTCAAACACATCATGAGTGAGGCCCTCAGAAAAATAACTAAAGCATATTGTTCTGAGGTGAGGTCCAAGCTAAGATCACTTTTGACAGTCATTTTAGAGATGGGCCAAAAATTTTTGATATATCGATTTTTTTGCAGAAAATAATTTATAAATATCGTTGATACTTTTCGCCTTATTATATTTTTTAATTATTTATATATTTCGTTTATTATTGTAATATCCTCACTCCCTCCCACAAGAGCCCCCGAAAGGTAGAGAGAGGTATTCCTTTGTAGATTGTGAACGAAACCAAAATAAAATCCCTAAAGATGGCTTTTTGGTGTGTGACTAGTGTTGCTGTCGGGGATAAAGACAAACTTAAAGAATAAATTTCTTTTTATTGTCCTAATAGTACGCAAATATGTATTTTATTAATAAGTAAAACTAATATCTATTGTTCCAAATATCTATTGAGTTTTTGAAAATATTTCGGTATACGCGCTCCTTTGACTAAAAATATCGATATTTTTTACTCTGCAAATATTTTATTTTATTAAAACTTCCTGCAAACATTATTGCAAAGGCGAACTTAATGCTGTAATATATCGATATAGTCTAAAAATATCGACAGCGATATATTTATTCCATTTGCTCATCCTTAATTTAGTATTAGTTTTAGTCACTTTTAGTTTCATAGTGAGGTGAATGTCACATAAATCGATTCAATCGAATGAAAAATTCATTCATTCGATCTTCTGTAAAAGAGAAGTGAATCCCTGATGTATGAATGCTATAAAAATACTGCGAACAGCTAAAACATCCTTACTAATATTATAAATATGAATGTAAGTTTGTTTGTTACGCTTTCACGTAAAAACTACTTAACCGATCATCATAAAACTTTGTACACATATTCTTGGAGGTGTTAGAAGTAACATAGGATACTTTTTATTGAAAAACTAAATCATTTTTACGACAGAAAAAATGCCGTTTTACTAAAATAGTGATGGCTTATATCCAGGAGTAAGACATAGAATACATTTGAATCCCGAAAGATTCAAAGCTCTAATATGATAAAGGCAAAAATATGTATGTAGCTCTTTCCACGCGGGCATAAGCTAGTAATCTACACAAATAAATAAAATTGGATTGTCTGTTTGTAATATTAAAATAACCACTTTTTTTTTAAATGCATAATGCATATGGATTTATACACGGTACATACACAAAAATATTTTTTTTATCATTTTTTTTTCATTCTGTCTGTCTGTTCTGGGTAATGTCTGAAACTGCTTAATCGATTTTAACGGGACTGGCAGATAGCTGATATTAAAAATAAAATAACTTAGACTACTTTTATTTTGGAAAATTTACAATTTTTTTGCCTTCCTCTGCCTCTTCTTGCACGCTTTTAATAATAATGTTTATTTCAGAGAACATCCATAGATATAATCTAAAAGCTCTCGTAGTAGTTGTGGCTACCTGTAATTGGGTGGACACTTATGTATGTAAGCTGTCGGGCGGCGGTCAAATAAAACAACGGGGCTTTCAATTGGAATGTTTTACATTTTATTATATAACAAGAGCGCGGTCAGGCAAGCATAATACGGATGCGTTATACACTCGGGAGTATCGATCAATCTACACGGAGGCCGTTACACTTGACACCTACACCTACGCGCCACTGACACGGCTCAGGCCCCGTCCCCCGCGTCCCCGGGCGGCGCGGCCCCGTCCCCGTCCTCGTCCCCGCCCCCCGCCGCCTCCCCCAGCCGCCGCTCCTCCTCGGGGTCCTCCTCGGGCTCCTCCCCGGCCGCGCGCTGGCCGGGGCGGCGCGGGGCCCTCCACCGCGGCAGCAGCAGCAGGCAGGGCTCCAGGTCGATGGTGCCGCACGAGGCCGACAGCCTCGCCACGCGCAGCACGCCGCGCGCCGCCCGCCCCGCCGCGCCTGCGCAGCCCGCCCTGCACCGCCCGCCCTGCGCGAGCGCCCGCCCGCCCCCGGCCGCGCGATACTCACGCGCTTGCTCGAGGCGGCGCTCGTTGAACTCCAGCGTCTGGCTGGAGTGCTGCGGGCAGCCGCGCCACCACAGGCAGCCGGCGCCGCCCAGCGCCAGGCGGCCGGGTCCGCCCAGCGTCAGACGCCCCCGCCAGCGCCCCGCCGCTCCGCGCCCGACGCCGCTCACCAAACTCACGTTGGCGTACCTGCCCGAGGGGGCCGTCGAGGGTCACAATCGCGCTATATTCGTGCGGAGTAGCGGAGTTATGCGGGAGCGTGCTTACCCGGGGGCGGGCGGTGCGGGCGGGGCGGGCGCGGCGGGGGCGCAGCCTCATGCGGGGCGCGGCGCGGCCAGCACGGCCACGCCGGCGTAGGAGCGGCCCAGCCCCATGGCGCCCGGCAGCAGCGCCCAGCAGTCGGCCGCGGGGTCGAACACCTCCACGGTGGCCAGGTTGGCGGCGCCGTCGTCGCCGCCCACCACGTACAGGCGCTCGTCGTGCGCCACCACGGCGGCGTTGCGGCGCGCCGAGTGCATGGGCGGCGCGGCGCTCCAGCCGCCCGCCCCGTAGCGCTCCACGGAGCGGCGCACGGCGGGCCCGTCGTGGCCGCCCACGGCGTACAGGGCGCCGCCCACCACGCCCACGCCGCAGCCCGAGCGGCGCGCGGCCATGGGCGCCACGGGCTCCCAGGCGTCGGCCGCGGGGTCGTAGCGCTCCACGGAGGCCAGGCACTGGCGCGAGGCGCCGTCGTAGCCGCCCACGGCGTACAGCCGCCCGTCCAGCACGCCCACGCCCACGGACGAGCGGCGCGAGCCCATGGGCGCCACGGGCCGCCAGCCGCCCTCGCGCGGGTCCAGCACCTCGGCCGAGCTCAGCCCCGCGGCGCCGTCGAAGCCGCCCACGGCGTACACCAGCCCGCCCAGCACGGCCACGCCCAGCGTGGAGCGGCGCGCGCCCAGCGGCGGGCCCGGCAGCCACTGCTCGCGGGCCACGTCCAGCACGTCCACTGAGCGCACGCGCAGCGTCCCGTTGAAGCCGCCCACGGCGTACACCTTGCCGCCCACGGCCGCCAGCCCGGCGCGGCAGCGGCGCGACGGCAGCTCGGCGAAGGGGCGCCAGCGGCCGCACTCCAGGTGGTAGGCCTCCACGTCGCGCACGGCCTTGGGCGCCTGGCCGCCCACCACCAGCAGCAGGCGCGGCGCGCGCGGCGGGCGGCGAGGGCGGGCGCGCGCGCTGGCCAGGGCGGCGGCGGCGCGACGCTCGGGCCGCAGCAGGTGGAAGGACAGCGCCTCGATGACCAGGTCCTTGACGCGCAGCCCCGCGCTGGCCAGCGGCTCGGCCGCCGCGCGCGCCACCAGCGCCTCCTGCGGCAGCAGCGGCAGCCGCACGTGCTCCAGCAGCGCGCCCAGCTGCCCCTGCCGACCCTGCGCACGCGCATGCTGCAGCCTGCACCCCCCCCCCCCCCCCCCCCGGCCCTGTTCCCGCACCCACCTCGGGGTCGTGCTGCATCCACCGGATGACCGCGTCCAGTATCACCTCCTCGTTCGGCACCTGCGGGGACGAGCCGCGTATGAGGCCCGCGCTGCGGGGGTCGCGGGGGGTCGCGGGCGGCGCGCGGGGCTCGTACCGTGATGCGGTCGCTGTCCAGCAGCTGGCCCAGCGTGTCCGGGGCCAGCGCGATGAACTCCTCCGTGTCCAGCACCTCCACGAAGTGGTCGTCGATGAAGCGGCCCGCCGCGAGCGCCAGTTCGCTGCAGGCGTGCAGCTCGGCGAAGGCGCGGATGCCCAGCGCGTTGTCGGGCCCCAGCGCGGCGGCCAGGAAGGCGCAGCAGGCGTCGCGCACGCCGCCCACCTGCAGCAGCGAGGCGGCCGACAGCAGCGCCTGCACCGAGTCCTCGCGCACGGCCAGCGAGGCGGGCGCGTACACGTACTCCACGATGGCCTCCAGCGCCGCCGGCTCCACGTCGCGGATGGTGACCAGCGGCCGCGAGCGCTCCTCGAACTGCGTGAACATGGCGTGGAAGTAGGGCGACGCCGCCGCCAGCACGGCGCGGTGCGCCGCCACGGGCGCCGCCGAGCCCAGCGCCTGCAGCCGCACGTCCGTGAGCGTGCCGGCGCGGCGCAGCGCCGTCAGCGCCGCCAGCAGGCGCGCGCAGTGCCCCGCGCCGTCGGCGCCGCCCGCGCCGTCTGCGCCGCCCGCCGCCTCGCCGGCGCGCTGCGACGACTCGTCCAGCGAGGACTGCGACGCGCAGCGCACGATCATGCTGCTGCCCACGGAACGTCGCACTCACACAAACGGCCATTGGTCCCTAGCCCTAGCGGGGACGGCCCGCCCGTACGCGCACGCGAACTATTGTTCCAGTGTAACAAAATCCACTTGTTGATATAGTTTTGATTACTCATTGATACGATCTGCAGTTCATTTCAGCTATTTGTTTTATTGATTCAGGACCATTGAGTTAAGATGAATGTCACCAATAAGACGTATTGTAATAGGCTCGCAGTACCATGTGGGATATTGTAATAATATTGAATGTTATGATACCTGTATCTGGCACGGTCGCCATCACCTTCGGCTGCACTATTGTCTGTACCCAACCTGCAACAAACATGCCACTCAATTGTGTCCCCTTTGGGTACTGGTCTCACAAACTATATAATCATACTACAAAATGTATAAGTCAATATTCTAGATATAATAGTTATAAATCAAGAATGTTATAAACGGTGCACATGTGCTACACATTAGAGAACATAGCAAATACTTATGATTGCAAGTCACTTTAGTTCATAAATGCTCGTTAGTAAATGTTACTTCCACTGTACATATAATTCTCTTAACACCTTTCATTTAAAGTACCTGATATATTTGTGTCTATATTGTTAGAAATGCAAGCACAGCCATCTTAAGTTGGCAAGGTGCGAGTGACTCTGGTATGGTTAGTGTTATGCTGCGCTATGGGCACCATTTACCATGACACAGACCATCTGTTCGTTTGCTACCTTTGTATAAAAAGAAAGTTACAATATATGTAGCTCCCTGCCTACATATATAATACTTTTGCTTCTCTTTCGACGTTTAATAAGTGCCCATCTGGGCCTATGTGAAATAAAAAGATTTTGATTTTATGGATAACCTTATAGGGTGGCGGTTTACTATCCTACAGAAGACGGTTCACTATAGTCCTCCTGTAAAGTAAATAGGTGGTAACGTAACGTAGTTGGTGGTAAATACTCACAGCGCACGATCGCGGTCACCTTCTGCGTTGGGGTCCATGGCGAGCTACGGCTCTGCTTGCCACCACAGTGATCCAATCACTTACATTACACGGCGCACTGTATTATTCGCTACAATTACTACCCTATCACTGGCTCAGCACAAAAACACAAAGTTTTTATTAGCATAGGTTGGCGATGTATTCAAACACATTATGGTTCAGCCGTCGACACTTGATTCACAACTAAAATTATTTACAACACAAATCAGTATGTAGTAATCGAAATTGAAATTAATAACATATTTATATTTTTGCTCAACCAACAATAAATAAACTTCGTCAGGGCCGTTTTGTTTGTTCTGTTCTGCCTGTCCGTCATGTCATTTGTCAGTTATTAGTGTAGTGTCACTTCTGTAATTTCATTAGAGTTGAAGGACTTGGAAACCAGTTGCTTAGTCACATTCGTTTTGAAAATGTATCTCTAGATATAGATACATACACTCGAAGTGACATAGATATGTAATCCAAAACGTATTGCTTGATTTCCAGCAATAACTGTCCGTCATTGTCTGAGACCGTGATCATAATAAGTAATATATGACGAACTAGATGGATCGTAAATTTAACAAACATAATATGTACGATCGTTTCGCAAACAATCGAAATTTATATTAGACTAGTCTTAAAATACATTCTTCAGTTGCTGTGCTCAGCTGGTGTTTCAATTCGTTCATAGCAATGATATTGTTTAAAGCAAATTGTTTCGTATCATGTGCCCAAAGGCTCCAATATCATAAAGGTATTTAATACAGATACACGCGTATTGTTTTTCTCACATCTTTTTTTTTTTACTTCTCCCGTGTTCTATTCAGTTTTGTCAAGTACGCTATTACATAATTATATTTATGTAAATTGCTGTAAATGTAAATTTATAAACGGTATATAGTTTGGTAGTGTAACGGATTTTGAAGCGGGTTTTGAATAGATACAGTGATTCAAGAGCAAGGTTGTACATATAATAATACATGCAACATGCATAATATTGTAGAGGTACCTACACTGATATATTAAGAGGTTTCTAATGTGATGTCGTAAATAAACACATTTTTTTTGCACTTACATTGCACACGCTGGCTGAACCCCTCGAGATAAATAAAAATAATGTACTACAGTATTGTACACCACAAAAGGTCAACAAAAAAGTCCGCGATCTACATAACATCTATGTATGTGTTACAGTATACATTGTAATCTTTGTATCTATGTAAGGATTACCCACAATAACCATTCTGTATCCTTTACATTTTATGGGAAAAAAATGCTTATTTACGAAGTCATTCTAAGCAATACAACATTGTAAACGAGAGCTTTAACGAAGACTCAACGACGACTACCCTGAGACATTATATAATTATAATAGTATAACTATCATACGTAATGTAGGTATACAATCAATTGTATGTCGTATGGGTAGGAATGACTAGCAGGTGGCATCGGTCGGGCCGGCTCGCCGAGGAGCAGCTGGCTGCGGCGGGCGGCGGGCGGCGGGCGGCGGGCGGCGGCGGGCGGCGCGCAGTGTGCAGCGACTGAGCCGAGCGGCCGCTAGCGGCGGGCGGCGGCCGCGGGCCTCAGTGTGCCGGCGCCGCGCGAGCCCGCAGCCCGCAGCCGCAGCCCGCAGCCCGCAGCCGCAGCCCGCAGCCCGCAGCCCGCAGCCCACAGCCGCCATGGAGCGGCTCATCGCGGCCGTGCGCCGCTACCCGTGCCTGTGGAACACGACCGCCATCGAGTACCGCGACCAGGAGCTCAAGGAGGCCGCCTGGGCCGAGGTCGTCAAGGAGACGGACCTGCCCTCAGGTGAGCAGCGCCGGCCGCGCTGAGCTGCCAGCACGCAGCACGCAGCCAGCACCTGCCTGCCCGGCGGCCGTGAATACTCGTCGCTACTGTGACCATTGCATTAGTACTACATTATTTTAGTAAAATGTTCAAGTCTAAGTACGTAGTCAGTGGGCGCCCGTTTTCTAATATGCCTAATGTCCACTCGCTGCATTATAATTGATGTGCTAACACTGATCTAGTGAAGGTGTACAAGTGTTATAGTGTATAGGAAGTCTAGGAACCGTATCGAGTACAGACAGAGTGTCGCGTATTGTAAATGCACAATGACATAGGTAGGTACCGATACAATATTAAGGCCGGCGTAGGTAGTTAGTGGCACAGTATAAAATATAAATGTAAGCTAAAGCAGTATGGAACCGAGGCCTTATTCTTGTCATATATACCTACTTCCCGTTGGAGCGCTAGGGTTGTCCCCGTAAGATTTGTAAAATAAAAATAAAACTTATTCCACTACAGTTATTACTACAATTATACTTATAACGAGAATTAGAATTTACGATTTTCTTGATGTTTTGAAATTAAGGTATTAAAAATTTTACCTGACTTAAAAAAATCTTAAACAAAAATGCACTCAATAGCAAAAGTGGCTGCGAATTGTTGTGTGTGACTCTTACAATCAACTTGTTTATTTTGTAGTTCAACTAAGCAACCATATTTAAATATATGTGTGCACTATATGTGTGCTTAGAAGACAATACATTTTTCTAATATATCTATATCTATCTGCCCCGCTAGGGACTCGGCGTGATGATATGTATGTATGTATGTATATTTATTGCTAATAATTGTAACTTGGAGTCAGTGGCAGTCAAGAATAATAAAAAGCTATTCACCTTGAAAACAAATATAAAAACATCTACAGTAGTATTGAGAACCTCGTCGTTTTGAAGTCGGTTAATTTATCCACTTACTGATAATAGTTAAGGAGTTGTATTTTCCATTATCAGTCCAGCAACATGAGATCTCTCCATCAGACCAGACGCAAATAATTTGATAGATTTAGCCAATATATAAAACACATACGTCGCTATAAAAAATGTGGATTGCTTGAATGTTCTGGGATCCCATCAACAAATCCTGACGTGGTGCCAACGGGACCACCGGGCAAGTATAGGGCATACTACCCCTTTTAGGAAAAAAAAGGTTCCGACGAATTGGCTACCCCTTTTTTTGAAGCCGGCAAAAAAAAAATTTTGGTTGAAACAATCAAGTAATCGAACTGGAATAAAATACTCGTAAAGTATGTAATTAAAAAAACTTTGGGCGAGTTCAAGAAGCCGTATACTAAGCAATGTTTCCGTGGCAAAAGGCCGTGTACCGCGGCCTCTCGGCACTCGCCAGTCGCCAGTCGCCAGTCGCCAGTCGCTACTGGCTGGCAGCAGACAGCACCGCGGGAACCGCACAGTGCGCACTCGGCACTACGCGTGGATGCGCGCGGCTGTGAGTGTGTCGTCGCTTGGGACGGGTTGTTCCTAGTTTCCGTACTGCTTTAGCTCATACGTATGTATTCTGTGGTAGTGAAGCGGCCGCCGCGCCAAGTGTGTGCGCCAGTGTACCCACATACACGCTCACATGTTGTAGGCAGCTCGCTACATGTGACCAGCCGACGTGCTATGCGCCGTATTCTTCACGAGATCTTTATAAATGCGGAAGTGAATTTGTTTGTTTGTTCCGCTTCCATGTGTTTCCTGTTCAACCGAGCACAATAACATCTCGCATACGCCAATATATAGTCAAGCACAACATCGTACGATGTAGCAATCCAGCCATTGTATATATAGTACGTCCATCGCAGGTAATTCTCAAGCTTTGCTTTGAGCTAAGGTCATAATTACAATGAACATTTTGCTTTTTTTTATTATATTTCTAATATAGATATTTATAAACTTTAAACTATTTATATATTAAACTAGCTGTGCCCGCGACTTCGTTCGTGTGGAGTCTAAAATAAAAGTAGCATATATTACTTTTTTTTTGTCATGATCGGTCCATCTCCATCTCTGAGTTTAGCCGGAACAAACAGACAAACATCGCGCGTCGCCACCTAGCGCCTCTATCTGCTCGTTCCCGTGTACCCGTGTACCCATGTACCCACGTGCCCATGTACTGGTATGTAAAGACCATTCGGTGGCGGTTGCAGTGAAGGAGGTGAAGATGAAGTGGAAGAAGCTGCGCGACAGCTACCGCGACGCGCTCAAGCGGCAGGGCGAGCCTGGGCAGGCGCGCAAGGGATACGCCTGGAAGTACTCGGCGCTGATGCACTTCCTGCAGCCGCACATGAGCAACCGCAAGAAGCCCGCCGCCGCGCCGCCCGCCCTGGGCCCGCCCGCCCTCGGCCCGCCCGCCCTGAGCCCGCCCGCCCCCGGCGAGCCCGCGCCCGAGCCGCCTGAGCCGCCCTCCAGCGACGACAGCGACTCGTCCGCCGACGGCGAGCCCAAGCGCAAGGCGGCCGAGCGCCTGGAGCTGCTGGAGCGGCGCCTGGACCTGCTGGCGCAGCGCCGCAAGCGGCCCGCGCCGCCCGCCGCTGCCTACCCGGCCTACCCGGCCGCGCCCGACTCGCTCGACGTGTTCTTCTCGAGCATGTGCCAGTCCACCAAGCGGCTGCCGTACCCGACGCAGATCAAGATCAAGCGGCTCGTGTTCGAGGCCGTGATCGAGGCGGAGGAGAAGCTCATCGCGGAGCAGCAGACCTACGCCAGCCTGTGGGCGGCGCGCGGCGCCAGCTCCTCCAGCAGTGAGCCCTCCTGAGCGCCGCGCCCGCCCGCCCTACGCCCGCCCGCCCTACGCCCGCCCGCCCTGCTCCCGCCCGCCCTGCGCCGCTACGCCCGCCTGTACCCGCTGTTTGCCGACTACGCCCAGTACGCCACCGCCACCGCCGCCGCGGCTGGTGGCGCCGCTGGTGGCGGTGGCGGACCGAGCCATCTGATGCCGTGCGGTGGACAGCAGGACCTTCGTGGGCCTCAGCGCGAGACGTCGCATAGAGTAGCATTAAGGAACTGCACGAGGGTCACGAGCCCCCATTGCTGACGACTGACTGATATTAGAGTGTAGTTTTTGATAAAATTTTAAGTACAATTATAGAATAGGCGCAAAAGTGTGGTGACGTGCCGGCCGCTGCTGCCGGAGGCGGGCGGCAGTAGCAGTGCAGCGGCAGTGGCCGCCACCTGCGGCAATGGACGCCGCGCCAAGCAAGCCGCGCGATGTTATTGCCCTGATACTGATTTATATAAATAACATTTTACTTACTGTAAATAAATTGCAAGAATTAGTAAACGTCAGTTTTAATAACACAATGGATGAGGGTATATTTAGTAGTGAAGTACGGTATAGTTGGTATGGTGGTGGTGGTGGGTGACGGTCGCCGCGATGCCGCTAGTGTCGGCTGAGCGCCACGCGGCTTGCGGCTTGGGGCTTGCAGACTGCAGACAGACAGACAGACTGCAGACTGCAGACCATCCGGAGGTGACAGAGGCACGTGTTCACCTGAGACCTCGCGTGCCGACCCATTGATGTAAAAAAGAAAGATAAAACCTCATTGTGCCGACCGATATATTTTAGACAAGTATAAAAATAATTAATCTGAATATAAAGAGATCCAGAACCAGAACCTGACCATGTTCGTTGTACGTGTCGTGGGGAATGGCCCTTTGAAGGTTGACAATTCATTCGGATTTTCACAATATTATTATATGATAGTGAAATTGTTTGCTACACCTGAGGCTAGTAATAAGTCGGACTTGCGTCGTCGGCGAATAAATATATATATTTCTTACATTAAATGTAGGTACAGTATTAAGTATTTAAATATAAATTGAATGCCGATTTGGTTTCAAATTCTAAGTTGAAAATTGGTAAGTTTAAAAAAAAAACTCTAAAATTCGACACATCCGTGTCATTTTTTGATACACTTCAGAGATTCTCAACATTTGATTTATTTTAACACTAGGAAATGTAATTATATATTTATTTTAATTGTCTCCAATGTAGAATGATCCCACATTTTAGTGTTTAAGAAGTAAAACGTTATGACGAAGGTTAATGGTGACAAATGATTGTGATGGTTTTTCTGATCAAGTTTAGTGGTATTACTGAGCAGTGGCACGACTGCACTACACGTCACACACAATTGACAGTTTGACTATTGACGCCGCAAGATAAAAACAAAAGCATTTAATATTTAACCTTTACACAATGCCAGTTGACACTCATGTGTATCCACGGAATTGGAACTCCTAACGCCAGTGACAGTCATCCGAGCCCACGATCAATTTGGGCGGGATAGTAAGGGCTCAGTGAAGCGTTGCCGGCGCTCAACGTGTTAACTAAATATAGGACAATATATGTTTCTCCACACTACATTACTAGGATAGGGGGTAATAGGATAAACCTAGTCTGAAAAACCTACACAGCGCCATGTCAAGTTAAAATACCTAGCTACTTTTGCATGTCACGTAGGTACATATACCTAGGTACATGTATGTCCCTGTGTCCAGGCGTAGTATACGCGCAATGCCAAGGGCAACGTAATGTTATTGCCGCGGGTCGTGCTGCGGCAGCGGCGGCCAGCTCGGGGAGCCACACTAGTCCCTCCTAGGAGTGGGCGTTAATTCAACGAACGGCTTTTTTCAACTGTTAATCTAATGTTAGCGAATTAACTGCTTTTTGTTTACCGCAAAACCCGTTAAATCTATCAACTGTTTCATTCAACGATTTTGGCAAAACGCATATTATTAACTCAACGAATAGGTATTCAAAAGTGCTTACGCAAAACCAGCTAAAATTAACTGTTTCTTCTGCGTTGAAAGAACGACTAGAAACGGAATATGCCGACTAATGCCGAGAGCCGAGTGGACGCGAGGGCGCCTATGCGAGCGAGCGAGATGCCGCTACCTTAAAATTGTACAAGCGAGAGTGAGAGAGATCTATGTTTCTAAGTTCACTTGCTCCATGGCTCGCGCCGCTCTGTCTTGCCAAAACGAACAGGTTTTAGCTTGTAAACATTACAATCAAAACAAATTAGTTTGTTTGAGTGACAGGTTGAAAGTCAACGCTTTTTTATTTGTTAAGTGAAAGTTTAAGTTGTAGATTTCGTTTCGTAGTTAATTATTGGTTTCTAGTTTGACGTTGTTATATAGTTTTAGTATTGTTAAGTGTACAGTGTACCTAAATAAATTAATAAATAATTGTTTTAAGTAGGTAAAATGGATACCTAATTCATTTGCAAAATGTCAGCAGCGGCACGTAAAAATTCAAGTATTTTGTGGCGTCATTATGAAAAGGACAGTGATAGTTGGAAAGCTGTATGTAATATTTGTAGGGAAAAAATAAGTTACAAGACAACAATTTCTAATTTAAGAAGCCATTTAAAAAGAAAACACATTTCCACTTTTACGTCTCTTGTATCCGAGGAAAAAGGAGTGTCGGAATCAACTAGAGCTGTCGAAAATGAAGGTGAGCCTGATACATGTTCCGTCCTGCCAAGTACTAGTTCCGTCCTGCCAAGTACTAGTTCCAGCCAATCTCATTTACCACCTGCTCCAAAGCGTCAAAGGGCTTTGGACACATATGTACATAAAAAAATAAGCTTGGAACAGAAAAAAAAATTGATCGCGACTTACTTGATCTATGTATTGATGGATTTCATCCCTTTTCATTGGTAGAAGAACGCTCTTTTATAAAATACTCACGATGGATACCAGGATATAAATTGCCGACAAGAAAAACTTTGTCAAATTCTTTGTTACAAGAGACTTACACGCAGACTGAACATATTGTTAAAAAACAAGTTGCTGAAGAAGTACAGACTATGTGCATAACTACCGATTTATGGACGTCACGAGTGACGGAAAGCTACATTGCTGTGACAGGTCATTACATAACTAAAGACCTAGAATTTAAAACGGTATTATTGGGATGCTGCCATTTTTCTGGTAACCACACTGCAATTAATGTTGCTGATGAAATTAGTACATTAATTGATAATTGGGGACTTAAAGACAGAGTAAATTTCGCGGTCAGTGACAATGCGTCAAATGTTGTCAAAGCAATAAAAGAGGGCTTAGGGTGGAAGCACTTTGGTTGTTTCGCACATACCCTTAATTTAATAGTTAATGATGCGCTAGTACTGGTAGAGGGACTTATTGAAAAGGTTAAAACAATTGTTGCACACTACAAAAGAAGTACTGTTTCTTCAGAGAGACTGTCAAAGTATCAAGCGCAACAACAACTAACACCAAAGCATTTAATACAAGATGTGGAAACAAGGTGGAATTCCACTTTTTATATGTTACGAAGATTTATAGAATTGCAGGAGGCGGTACGTTCGACGCTAGCGTTAGTTAATAAAAACCTGCCAGTAATCACCAATGATGAATGGTCTACCTTATCACAGCTTTGTCAGATTTTACGACCGTTTGAAGAAGTAACAAGCATGATGAGCGCACAAAATTATCTAACAGGAAGCTACGTCATTGTTATGACGCGATGTCTTATTGAATCCTGTAACAAAATATTGGCAAAACCTGATTTGTCGAGCGACGTGTTTGATGTAGCCCTATTATTAAAATCAGGCCTTGTCGAAAGATTCAAGAATATTGAACAAAGTGGAACTTTGTCAATAGCCACATTTATGGACCCCCGATTTAAAATTCAAGCTTTTTCCGATCGGAATGAAGCCTTCAGAACGAAGGAGAAAGTTAGAAACCTTGTGGCAGGAATCATTTCCAAAAAAGATACTTATACTGCACAAACCATTCCGGAATCCAATACTAGTGAGAAAGATGAATTAAGTCCTTGGGAGATATTCGATTCGATAGTAAGCCAAGGTCAGAGTCAAGGTACACCAGTCTCTGCGGCTATAAAAGAAGTTGATTTGTATTTGTCCGACGAATTACTTCCGAGAAAAAACATAACAGGCGCATGGAACTGTCCCCTGGAGTGGTGGAAACATCATCAATACGTGTACCCAAATTTAGTACAAATATTTATTAAGTACTGTAACATCGTCGCGACATCAGTACCATGCGAGCGAATGTTCTCGAAAACTGGTCTGATTATAAATCAGCGCCGGACACGATTAACGACTAGTAAAGTCGAAAAATTGATGTACTTAAATGTAAATATGAACCCTAATAGGTTTAAATAAATCGAAGATTGTGTAAATATTGTAAAAAAAATAACAAAAAAATAACAAAAAAATTAACAAAAAAAAATATATAAAAAATTAAGATGATTATGTATATAAAAAATTAAAATGATTATGTACATAAAATGAAATAAACTTTTAAATACGCCTGGTATATCCTTTTCTCGCCAGCCAGTCCTAAGCCTGGAAAAGTATGAAGGGAAGTTTATTTCATTTAAATGTCGACTTTTGATCATTATTTAAAATTGACTGGTCACTCAAACAAGCTAACTTTAAGACACGAAAACGTCGTTTTGGTTTTAGCAGGCCGCAACGTTTCGTCTATTAATTAACTGCTACGTTGGTACAATACAAATCTGTTACATCAATGAAAACCTGTTAATAATGTTAACGGCTTTTTTAACAGGTTAACAGGATGAAATTAACGGCTTCGTTGCGTTAACCCAAAAGTCGTTAACGACCCACCACTAGTCCCTCCACCTACAGTTGTTGTATCCAAAGCCGGCCAACCCCCCCCCCACGCCCCCCGCCCGCCGCCGCCGCTCGCCTCGAGCCGAGCCCGAGCCCAGAATCGATAGTCGTCGATGTGGAATTTATAAGCCGGCGGCGCCCGTCTGCCTTTCGGAGCGTCTGCGCTCTTGCTTTGTCACGTGTTTCTCGTGCCGTCCCGCTCGCTCGCGCGGCGCCGCGGCGCGTGCGAGAGGGACGGCCCGCCGCCGCCGACTGCGCGTCTGTCTGCCGGCATGCGCGTCACTCTGTTCGGCGGCGCGCCCTCACGCAGCGTGACGTGCGCGAGTGTGCGCTCGAGGCCGAGGCGGGAGTGCGGGAGTGCGGGAGTGCAGTGCGGTGTAGTGCGGGCGATGGCGCTGGAGGTGGGGCGGCTGGTGGAGTGCAGCCAGGCCGACGACCGGCGCATGATCCGGCTGGTGCGCGCGCGGCCGCTGCTGTACGCGCGCAGCAACATGCCCGTGGCCAGCTACTACGCGCAGGTGCGGCGCCTGTGGGACCAGGTGGCCGCCGAGATGGGCTGGACCGGTAGGCCGCGTGCTCGTGCTCAGCCTGTTGGTGGAGGGGGCTGCTGCAGGTGTAGCTTGTGCGCTGCCGGGGCCGGGGATGTGGCAGCGGACATCCGCTATCATTATATCTCGTAAAAATACTGGTTCTCTAAAATGTTATTAGAGCGCCTGCCTTACTGATGTCAGCGACGTGATGCATGCGATGAGCCAACTCTACTACTAACACAGTGTACGAAGGACCATCGCGTACCTGCCTACCTGCCTACCTGCCTAGGCATACATATGTAGTACGTACGTAGGTACAGTACCGCACGCCACGGCACACCGGCCAGGTCCGACGCGGGGGTGATTGAAATATTACCTTCCAACCTACATAATTCTATTTAGGTATATATTAGATGGCCATGGACTCGCCATCTGTCACGTTGGTACCTAAATATAATTCTCAAGCACGACTATACATAAGCCTTTGAATTGCTTTTCAAGCGTATGCAGGTTTCCTCTCGATGTTTTCCTTCACCGTAAAGCTCGCGGTGTGACCAAACACTGTACTTAGGTTCAGAAAAATTATTTGGTACAGTCGGGTTTCGAACTTGCGATCTTTGCAGGCGAGCACTCGAACCACTCATAGCGACGTTAGATCCCAGCTTCCGCCGGGTGCCACCATGGGGCACTCCCCCGAGCCGGTGCAGGAGTGTAGTGTAGTGTAGTGTGGTGTAGTGTAGTGCAGTGCGTGGTGTGTGGTGCAGTGGCGGACGTGCGGCGCAAGTGGTCCCACGTGCGCAACTCGTACTCGCGCCACTTGCGCAATGAGCTGCACGGCGCCCGCACTGGCCGCGGCCGCGCCGTGTCGCGCTGGTACCTGGCCGACGAGCTGGCCTTCCTGCGCGAGCACATGGCCACCGACACGTGAGTGCCCGCCCTCGCCGCCCTCCCCGCCCTCGCCGCCCTCGCCGCCCTCCCCGCCCTCCCCACCCTCCCCGCCCTCGCCAGGCGCGGACTCATCCCCGGCGTGTTGCAGGCGCTCGTGCCCGTACTCGTTCCCGACGCTGGTGAAGATGGAGCCGGAGGTGGCGCCGGAGCCCGAGGACGTGAAGCCCGCGCCGTCGCCGGGCGCCTGGCCGGGCGCGGCGCGCGACGAGGACCTGGAGGACGAGGACGCGGCCTACTTCCAGTTCTTCCGCAGCATCCACGGCGACTACCAGCAGCTGGCGGCGCGCAAGCAGCGCCTGTTCCGGCGGCAGTGCCTGGCGCTGCTGCACGGGCTGCTGGACGAGGAGGACGCCGCCCCGGCCGACCTGTCGCGGCCCGCGCCCGCCCACAGCGCGCCGCCCGCCCACGGCGCGCCGCCCTCGCCCGACTGCGGCTGACGGGTGCCTGCTGCCCGCCCGCCCTCGCCTGCAGCCTGCTGCCTGCCCGCCCTCGCCTGCAGCTTGCTGCCTGCCCGCCCTCGCCTGCAGGCCGCGCTGCTAGGACGAGCCGTTGGACATCCGGAGCGTCAGTTCCTGCCAGTAACTGTTAACTATGTCGTGATGTAAATATGTAGGTAGCTATGTTTTGTACGATACGTGTGTGCAGCGGAATGGGTATAACTGATCATATTGTTTATGTATAATATATGTGTAGGCTCAATGACCCATACATTACCTATTATGATGTATCAAAGTGATACATACTATTTCACTGAATGGCTCGAGTTCACTGACCCTTCGTGCATGATTTAATTTAATTTAAGGCAATTTGAAAATAAACAATAATACATATACGTACGTATATTAATTGAATGTATTTTATATTATTTTATTTCGTATTGTTGTATATTATGGGCCTTAAAATAATAGGTTAATACATATATAAATAAAAAGTATAAGAATGAACATAACAGCCAGAGGGGCACCGGGCACCATGGCCTGCCATAAGAACAGGCGACATCTGAGGGTATAACTAGTAGTTAAAAATACATTTTAAGTAAGATTTCGTAAACTAATTATTCAAAAATGTTAAATAGTTTAATCGCGTCCAGTTACAAACATTTATGTTATGAGGCTGGTTATATGGTATATATAGGTATATGGCCGATATTTGGGTGCCAGCACATTAACTATTGTAGCTTCACGTATATAATATGTTTACTCTTCTAAGGGTTTCCAAAGTATACGCTTATATACGTGATAGATACATTATCATAGTATTTATTGACACAATATTGGAGCTTTATGTACTCACATAGTCTAGAGGATATTTATTATTTTTCTACCTGACGAACTCCTCGGTCGTGAGATCTTTGGTCGTGAGTCACGTATTTTGTTACAATAAAGCATAATTATTATTGTTTTTTATATCCGAATGTCATGCACTTCATGACATCTATTCATTGCCGTTGCATGCTAGCGTCCGTAAGCAGCTCAGGTAAGCAGTGTCTAGTTCTGCAGCCCACCGATAGATGGCACCACAAGTCTCGAAATAGTACAAACAGTATTATCCAAAGATTACAATGTACACTGGTCTCCTACGTCTATACTCCGTCGCTAGCGCAAAACTTGTCATTATTACTGGCTTCAGTAAGAGTTTAGCTAATATATTATATTATGTATCTTTACACACCCAACTTTTGGCGTTAAATTTTTCATTTATGTTGAGGTAATTTTCAATTTGAAAACAAAGCTATTTTGAAGCTCAACATATACGCATGCATTAGCTTTAGGACTGCGGATGGCTGCAATACTGACCTAAGTATGGTATAAACAGTTGCAGGATGTACCTACAAACGAATTATACCTATATATACTATTGTATGAGACACCATTTGTCATAGCATGCAGAAGTAGCAAATGTGGATTATATAGGGTAGCGTGTGACAGCCGTGTCACGTGTGGGGAGGCCTGTGTACCCAGGGCTCTATAGTCCTGCTAGCTGGTAATGGAAACTACATAGGTTACAAAGTACCTACTGGAAATATTGTTAGGTTCAAAGAAGTACTTGTGGCGAACTCTGTGTAACATTGGTAAAAACTACATCGTGATTGATGTATGTTGCGATAGATGGCGCTGTAATCAATAAAACAGCCACCTTCAAGGCAATGCACTTGATAGCGGCTATCGCATGTAGCACATCGGTGCTTGCAGTACAGTAAGCCGAATGAATGAACGGGTCTCTGCTGCGAGCGCAACCATTCCTTATGGAGTTGCTGCTACAGGGCGAGAGAGGCCACTCTCCGGCGTCCATCATCAGCACCCCACCAGCTACGCCACGCGTATGGAGACACTGATTGGATTATTTATCGATATTCGCAATTCGCAGATAAACGCGTGTTATGATGCAGGGGCGCCCTTAGCCCCCGCGGAGGCGAGGGGTGGAGGCGCGAGGGGAGAGGGGTGTAATTGCCTAGTTATCTGTCAGCACACTCGCACCTTTCGATAGACTAGGCATCCTTTGGGCGCGGCTCCACTCCAAGAAAAATCAGACACTTGACTGATATCAACACAGCCCGTTTAGTTTATTTCGGCTATTTTCATAGTGTCATGTCTTACAGCATTCTTTTATGGGGTAATGCTGCAGACATTGGATCTATTTTTGTGCTGCAGAAGCGGGCTATTCGTGCAATTTATAGCCTTAGACCTCGTTATTCTCTCAGAGAATTATTCAAAGAAATTGACATATTGACCGTGCCATGTCAATATATATTACAAAATGTGTTATATATTAGAAAGAACATTGTAAAATATAAGAAAAATAGCGACTTGCATACGTTGAATACACGTAATAAAGATAAACTCCATGTACCTTCAGCTAGATTGCATAAAACTAGCAACTCATTTGTTGGGCAAGGTATACGCTTTTTTAATAAGCTACCGCAGAAAATAATTGAATTACCTTTTGTAGAGTTAAAGCTGTCATTAAAAGTAAATTAATACAAAAAGCTTATTATACAACATCAGATTATTTGAATGATGGCCATACATGGCAATGAATTGCTCCTCTTATACAGAGTTTATATGTTATTTAATCTTTTTCTACCCCTACGTAAAAGGGAACAAATGTTAAAAGAGAAAACCGGGTAGTTTGTTTCGCCGTTTCTTCTCCTGGCGGCTATTTTTCTTGGAAACGGTGGTAACTTTAGTTTTTGTTAAGTATATGACGTTCGATAAGTGTTCCCTGTGTCCCTTACGTTGAATAAAATATTTTGATTTTGATTTTGATTTTTGATTTTGCCGGCGCTGGAGGCTGCGAGGGCAATGTTGTGCCGTGACACACGAATGAGGGGATTTTCTTCGGGAACAGATAGCGTTCGCGGCGTGAGATGGCAGATAGCGGGCCGGGCCTCGACTGTGACAGCGTGTCACCGCGCGTGACAAGATAACACCGACATGTCTGTCACAAACAAATAAATATATGGCGAAAAGGTAAACATTGATTTTCCGCAGTGTCGGGAGCTGTGACACAATGTATTATGAAAGCGGCGCTTTGATTGTAAAAGCTTTTGTCAATTTATTTTTACGCCATCTTTCAATTTCATAAATATTGGGAGAAGACGTGTCACACTGTTTGGAAGTTAATCTTTAATGGAAATCAAGTTTCCTTCCCTTGAGAGGAAGAGGATGCACTGCTCCTGTCATGGTGATGTTATGCCTCGAGCGTGTCCGCCATAAGTGGGCCAATATAATAGACTAGCTTATGCCCGCGGCTTCGCCCGCGTGGAGTTCGAAAAAGTAGATTATGAAATTTTCGAGATATAAAAAAAAAATAGTTGCCTATGTCCTATTCCGAGGTATAAGCTATCACAATTTCAACTTTCAGAAAAATCGGTTCAGCCGTTTTGCCGTGAAAGAACCGCAAACATCCAAACTTACAAACTTTCACATTTATAATATTAGCAAGATAAGATAACACATGATTAACATTACAGGAGGCTGACGGCACCAGCTCATGGCGATCGTCTTCGAGATCACGCGACGTCAATCGGAGTTCATAACCCAACGAAGTAATACATTCATCAATGACAGTGATACAGTTGAAAGTATTTTAAGAAGCAGTTTCCTAACCCGAAGCTGCCCGCAGTTAGTTGCCCGGAGCTGCTCCGAGCTGCCGGAGCTGCAGACATCAATTATTTTCTATATGATTCATATTATTCGAGCAATGGGCCCGCGCCCAATGGGGGCACCGAAGCCATGGCACTCCGTGTGTTGCCCGCTACCATTCGAGCAGTGGGCCCGCGCCCAATGGGGGCACCGAAGCCATGGCACTCCGTGTGTTGCCCGCTACCATTCGAGCAGTGGGCCCGCGCCCAATGGGGGCACCGAAGCCATGGCACTCCGTGTGTTGCCCGCTACCCTTCGAGCAGTGGGCCCGCGCCCAATGGGGGCACCGAAGCCATGGCACTCCGTGTGTTGCCCGCTACCATTCGAGCAGTGGGCCCGCGCCCAATGGGGGCACCGAAGCCATGGCACTCCGTGTGTTGCCCGCTACCATTCGAGCAGTGGGCCCGCGCCCCATGGGGGCACCGAAGCCATGGCACTCCGTGTGTTGCCCGCTACCATTCGAGCAGTGGGCCCGCGCCCAATGGGGGCACCGAAGCCATGGCACTCCGTGTGTTGCCCGCTACCATTCGAGCAGTGGGCCCGCGCCCAATGGGGGCACCGAAGCCATGGCACTCCGTGTGTTGCCCGCTACCATTCGGTGAACCAATATCAGGATTGCCTGCCTTCACGACTGCGTGTGTTGCCACTCGATACTGTGCCCTATGTGCCCGGCCATAGACGCGGCGCGGCGTGCGCTGGGTGTGTGCGAGCCGGGCACCGAACTTGCGCTCTCAGAAATCAAGTGATAACATGGCCTCTTGGCCTTTTAACATGACGTGACATTGGGGTCCGGTACCAGAGGTGGACCCAGCATTGCATATTGTCCGTAAGTACTGAGCGTCGCATAGTATACCTACATATATTATCTGTGGTGCATGCGTCTAGCGCAGGTACGTACTCGTATGTACTTGTATGTCCATGTTGGACTCTAATTGTGTTTTTATCAATGTGAGGATGGTTCCCAGCCGTTGGAAAGCGGTTCCCGGCCAAGTGCGGCCCTGACGCTCATGATGGCCAGCGAGCCTGTGCCTGGCCACCCGCCGACGTAACCACAATATTGGTATCTAGGTTCAGCAGATGCTGGGCTGCAGGCATTGGGATTGCTGCCATCCATGTTTAACTTTGTACTTGTGATTGTAGCGTTTGTGACGTATCACTGCTGATGTGCTGCTGGAATAATAAAATACAAAAGGGCCCAACCTCCTTCCGGTGGGGCCACAACGGCCTACAGCATCAATATGGACACCTATACTTAGAGGCTGTTAACTTAAATTGTTAATATCCCAGCAGCGCGGCTTGGGCCATATTTACACAATAGATATTAGCATCCGTGCGAATGGAGACATTTATGACATTGGTCGCCTCCACTAGGCACGGACGACACATGCTCCTGGCCCCACCCAGCAGGCCAAGAATGGGCCAAGCGTGGGCCAAGCATGGGCCAAGCATGGGCCAAGCGTGGGCCATGCATCGACGCCGCTGGAGCACGGCAAGTGCGGAAATGGTAGAAGTACATGGACCAGCGACCGCTGTATGAGGCTGTATGAGGTGGTGCCTCGCGGTTGCCGCATTTCGTTCTCTACGCTCATACCATAAATGCTCGATCCTTAGCACTCATGATTTCTTTTTACAAAATGTATTCTGTTTTACAATAATATCTATATCCGTTTTAAATCTCACCCAATTCCATCAGATGATCCGGCGTCGTTGAGTGATATCCATCTAGATTAACTTACATTATTATTGACTAACGCACACACACACACACACACACACACACACACACACACACACACACACACACACACACACACACACACACACACACACACACACACACACACATATAATTGTATAGAATAATGTACTCCTATAAAGAAATGTGCACGAAGTGTGCATGTATAAATGTAATGTAAGGGAGAGTGACGATTGTGCTTTACGATTCGCCACCCCAGCACAGCATCAGAATGATCTGGCCACACACACACACACACGCATACCCACAAGAGCCCCCAGCCGCGCCGCGCCTTCATTACAGTAGCCGAATTCAATTATTATATCGGGCCGCGCGTGTAACAACGACCGGCCTAATGGGCAGCCCTCCTAATGCTGAGCACTTGGTGTGTCGGCAGACCAGGACGAGCGCTCGCTCCTAGTGCGAGCACGACGCCTCTACACACACAGACCACACCATCTCTCACTTTAACTTACTTATCCTATAATATTATATTTACTTAGAGTATAAACTTATTAATACATGTTATGCACACTTTTTGTCCAACGCTTTGTCGATCATAAATACCTATATAATAATACACGGAAGTCCCTGTAAATGAATATTTGGTTTCTTCTTGAAAAAATATTTTGATGATCTGTCAATAGATGGCGTTAGCAGTATCGAACACGCTGAAATTCAACATACACTAGTCCTCGTTGCAGTGCAGTGCAGTGTAGTGGAGTGCATTGTAGTGCACACCACTCTGTTATGGCAGAGTTGTTCGCAGGCTAGGCACACGCCGCATTCGTCCTCCATACTGTATGTACGTGAATGAGATAAATAGGTATGTACAATACATCATTTTAGGTAGTTAGTTATATTATATCACGTTCAAATAATGTAATGGTGAATGGTGATTGGTAACATTGTGCTGGTACGATGTTTATTTATTATTACTGTACGAGGCTACTAATCACTACATTGGCAATCTGTCAAGGGGAAACTATTCGTTTCGATGACAATGACGGACGAGCGCGCAATACCAAGCGCATACAATGTCTTAGTTTGTGTATGTTCAAAGCGCAAGCAAGCGCTTAGCAACAGTGCCTACCTACCGATACAGGCTGCCGGGAGCGATGACCTCGCTGACACGCTCGCCAATCACACACACACACACACACACACAGCATCTCAGCTCATTAGATTATGCTTTGTCTTCAGTACCCGGTTTAAGCTTTGTTCATCTGTGGAAGAAAAAGTGGCGGTCTCAGTAATAATATAGTGACCCCATTGAACCTCATTGAGTGACCCGAAGCGCCTCTGGAGCTTGAACAAAAACAAACCTAATTGAAAAGTCTACAGAGTATAAAAGTTTCACAGCACTTCCAGCGAAGAAGAGTCACTACGGGTCCCGTTTGTACTCAGTTTAAATAATATTGCGATACATATTTAAATAATATTACCATTGCAATAAGTCAGTGACAATTGGTGAACTATTTATGCGCAAATAGGTTAAAAAAGGCTTTCGATGACGAGCTGCGAACGCCGTGACAACTCTCAAATGCAGGTCAATAGCCTTCCAAGCACCCGCTGGGCACGGCTCGGGCCGTGACGTCACGGCTGCCGCTGGCACCCGTAACGCTTGGACTGGACTGGAGGGAGGCTGTTGGTGGGTTTAAAAAAAAAATCAAAATCAAAATATACCGAATTGTATACATAATCATAAACGCAAGCTCTGCAGTTGTTATGCCATTGGAGCTGTGGCCGCTGCGGGCCAGAGACAACACTCGGTCACAACCACCGCTTACAATAGCGGTGCTCATTATGGTGGAATTCCGTTGTTAAGCTGACCATTGCTCCCGTTGGATTACGAGCTGTGGCCCGCGGATTCACTCCCGTCAAATTGGCCTTTTTTCCGTAATGTAAAAATATACCTAGTTATGGAAGTCCGTAGCCAATAACACATTTTTGTGTTGTGATCCAACGCGCTGAATAAGGTTTCCAATAATGAGCTCCTTGGGGAGGGGGGAGGATTGTTATATTGTGTTGGTAGCAGACAGATTAGTCCCATAATGCTCCCAACACAGTATATATCTCCCAACACAGAATGGCAACGCGTAAGTGATACTTCGGTATCGTGAGCGTAAATATGATATGATATCCGCTTCCCATCAGGTGGGCCATATGCTTGTTTGTCACTCTTGTGATATAAAAAATGTGTTTATCTAGCTAATAATCTATCTGTGTGCCAAATGTCACCCAATTCTGTTCAGTAGTGTCAGTGTGCAAGAGAAACAACAGCCTCACAAACTGCAGCATTTATAATAAGTATGAATAGGTTCGCTCCAGTTGGTCCCGGCTGGTGGTTAGCCCCAGGAGTGCAGGCGGCGCAGGCCTCAGCCCCCATCATGACCGGGAGCATGTCCCGGAGCCGCAGCCAGCTATGAGTCGCCATGGCCGAGCTGACGACTGCAATGAATAAAAATGAGTAATCCCAGGGATTCCAACAGAAATGAATTATCGGTGACCGATCGCCTCCATTTCCGAAGGCCCGCCAATTTCCTCCGCCATCTATCATGGAGCCTCCCCCCGGCGGGGGGTGGGGGGGTGGGCAGTGCCACGGATTTATCTCGATGACATACGGATTGCACATTAAGCTTTTTGTATTAACGAACATTTATCAGGTGAGGTCCGACCGACACAAAAGATTTACCCATTTTATACGAAATCGATTCGCCAACCAATGACCTGGTGTACCCGCGATGTAGAATCCACGCCGTGATCCACTGTGCCTTTACCAAGAGGACGCCTATATTGTATTGCTTACGTACCTACATACCTGCACCATATGTATATTAGTAGTGAGTGTCACTTGTCCAAGTGTCACAAATGCCTAATTACCGGAGACGGTCCGTGTTGGATCCGTTGCGTCAGAACAGCTGGAGCGAGGCCAGCCGCCCGCCGCCCGCTGCCTGCTGCTCACAGAAGGTAGCTATATAAAGACAATAAAACAAAATCAAATATATAACAAACAAATCAGGTGTTGGTACCCAAGTGACCCGATGTGCCGGTCATCGACGGTGCACGTTCTATTTGGAAGCTTTTTACGTAAAGGAAATTTTACTTACAAATAAATACATACTAAGAGCAAGCAGGTCATTTAAAATGTGTAGACTGTGGGTACACGTTGACAACAATTGGACAGCTTGAGACTAGGGCTCCGGGCGCCTTTGGTGGGTGATGGAGGGCGGGCGCTCGGTCTATTGAATAAAGAGATGTGCGGTGACGAGTCGGCAGCGCGCGCGCCGCGACACAGGGACGACACGGGGACGATACAGAGACGGGATGGGGACGGGACGGGGACGGGGCGGGACAGGCACGGGTCGGGGATGCTCACGTTTTACGGCTCGTATCTTTAGACGCACCCTCATAAAACTCACATTGATAAGGAATGCGTTTTACAGCGGATCTTGAACTGAGCGGAAAGTAAGGGTCCTCGTAAACCCGAGCGATTTGATTCGATTAAGCCCCGGCTTTCGCTCGTGAGGTATTCTTATCTGCCGATTGACTACGCGAGCTTTTATTGTTTCGATTAGGAGTTTCCATTTGGTGAGTGGGCCTCGAGGCTGTGCGGCCGAGTGATTGGAGCTCGAGCCATCGAGCGCGCCACCCGGCTGCCGGCTGAACGAGATCACTGTGCACTTATTGTTATATCTTTATTGATCCAAGACACCCATCGGTACTACTTCGTCTCGCACAGGCGAGATCCGAGGCATCTTACCAGCAGTGGCAGGCAACATACGCAGGCATGACGTGACCATGACATCCCTAACCCCGCCAACCATCGAGCATCAGGCATGTGTGCACACACCATGCGACACACCACTCCCATCCAATGTTACCGGTGACACAATATTTATACAACCGCTGGCAGCCAGCCATCTACACTCGCCACCTGGGAGTAAATCACTGCACAGGTAGCTAATATTAACAGCTCGTTCCATGCTCCTTGCTGCCTGCTACATTGTCATTCGGAGTGTAACGTTCCATGTACTTTGTACGACAGAGCGGCAGGTCACGTCGCTTACACCTCGTATAATAAATAATAATATATCCTCACGCCTTCCCACAAGGGTCCCCGAAGGGGTAGGCAGAGGTGTATAGGTAATACCCACACACCCACTTTCCGCCAGAGGTATATTAATAATATATAATCTTAATAATAATAATAATCTTTGGGCCTCCAAAGTACTGTTGGTGCAGACCACTCCCGGTCAGAGCCTTAGCTGCAGCCCATGGTAGCACACGTGACTGGAGGCACCGAATGGCTTTAACAGTCGTCGGACGACTCCCAGGAGACCAGATATTGTCTAAACTTTTCCGCAATGTGTGCGCAACGCACAACTCACGTAGCTTCTCATGTTCGGCAGAAGGACACGCCAACGAAATTAATGCCATAGTTAAAATTAATTTATCATTTGGAATTTATATTTTTCATACTATAAAATGAATCTTCAAGTTGGTGGGTGCTTTGATATCCAAACGTATTAGTTATTGATATTAGCATATTGAACCCTTTAACAATATAAGAGGCCCTTCGGCCGCGGGGCTCGGGCTATATTGAGAAACACTTTTCAAATATAGTTCAATATTTGCTAATAAATATGTGAGTGATGGCATCCAACTGGTCGTCTCCAGAACGTCCTGGCGCGTGTCACGTGTAGAGCCACACGTCTCCAACGTAACGTGTTATATATAACACGTTACGTTGGAGACGTGTGAGCAATCTCAGTGCTATCAAGTTCAAGGGCAAACAATTTGGCACAATTTGTAATTTTCTTATAGCTCTGTCAGTTTTTGATGGATTGACGCAAGTGAATGAAACGATAACTGTATATAACACTGACACAAATGTTACAATCAAAGTAATAATGGAGTAGGTAGTCGCCATGTATGACGCTCGACGCCAGCTCGTCGCTCAGGAAGGTATTACGCGAAGAGCTCTGCAAGTCGCTAGCTATTTTAAAAGGAAACTTTTAATTATTTCCAACATCCTTATGAACGTAATTTAAAATTATTTTAGTGCAGGTTTGGCAAGTTTAACGACGAGCTCGTCGGCCGAGATAAGTACCGGGCGCACAGCCTCACTGCGCTTCGTGGAAATTTTATGGTTTAAGAGATTTCGCCATTCTTTATTATCTCCTGAATAGCCACAAAATTACTTTGATATAATAACCAAATCTTTATAGTGACAATATTGTCGGCCAACGGGCGCCACAGCTGGCAAAATAAACTATGAATTTCCCAGTTTTATATTCGTAAAAATACTGATTATATTTATATTATATTTCCATTATTTTTTAGTTATATTGTTATAACCCTATATTATATATGTGTATGCGTGTGTGCGTGTGCGTGCTAACACATATGTAGGTGCCAACATCGAGCATCCCCCGCATCCCAATCATGTCCCCGCGTGTACCTGCTAGCACCCTTTGGCTCGGGGGCGACAAACAGAGCGATCAATCAATGTATTCATAAGAGAGAGAAGCTGACCACTATATTGCGACCACGAGCCATCGAGCCCAAGGGTGGTTACCCAATGCCAGTGTGAACTGAACCTTATCCAGCATTAATAAGGCTGGTTTTGACGAATCGAGGCTATCAAGAACGCGCGAGGACTAATCCAACAAATTTAGCAAGGTATTAGCAGAGTTCTCGAAACCGATAGTATAGGGTCAGTGCGATTAATTGAGGATCTTATCTGGAGTTGAGTTACTGCACGCACATTTGGCCTACTGAATATGTTTGCGTCTGAGAAGCCGTGGTGGCCGAGTGGCTCGAGCAATTACCTGCGACACAAAGATCGCAAGTTCGAATCCCGACTGTACCAATGAGTTGTTCTGAACTTAAGTACCTACAGTGATTAGTCACACCACGAGCTTTACGGTGAAGGAAAACATCGAGAGGAAACTTGCAAACTTCTGAGATTGAGAACGGCGATGGACTCGCCATCTGTCACGTTAGCACCTAAAATATACCTCTGGCGGAAAGTGGGTGTGTGGGTATTACCTAAATACCTCTGCCTACCCTACCCCTTCGAGGACCCTTGTGGGAAGGCCTGAGGATAAATAAATAAAAGTACATTTGATCCAAACTGCACACGAAAAGTTACTTTTATTTTGTGGGAGAAAAAAATATGGCAAATTATCAGATCATACGAGCGACGGTGTTCTATTCCTAGGTATAATAAAGAACATATCGCCGTACCAATAATTCATTCGTTGCCGAACATAATGACAGCTGGTATTATAAAATATAGCTATGTTCAGTGGCTGACGTGGTGTGCCATCCTTAAATTGGTGTCTTGCGTCATTGTTTATTTACAGTGAAGAGTTGAAGACGCACGCGAATAGAAATCATAGCAAATTGTACCTTGATTTTAGGCTAAAATTTAATTTCGCAGATACCTTATCGTTTTAATATAAGTGTTGTGTGAGAGTAATACTTGTGAGCTCGGATTTAAGGTGTAAATTTGTGTGTGGGTGTAGTTGAAGTCGGTCCAAGAGCTCGTGTCGGCAGACGGGGCGGCGCGCTCGACGCTGGCCGCGATGGCTGCCGGCACCGGCCGGGGTGCTTGCTCATACATCTGTTAGTATTTCGGATAATTACCACTAAGTACTGTGCGTGGCCATTTCTCTTCAAGATGTTTAATACGAGTGCCAGTACAACTGCGAGTAGAGGCAAGACCTGACACAACGCGCCACTTGGCGGAATGAGAGCAGCTCTTTTTACATAATTAGAACAGATTCCAACGAATAAGCAAATTGAATTGAAGAATTTAATCATATTTAATTAGCGGTACACTCGTCTGAAGACAGAGCAATGAGTGCACGCCGGCTCTCTCTGGAGACATTGTATTATACATACACGGGCTTGGTTTAAGGTTTAAATAATTTATTGTAATTTTATTGGCAAAGGACATGAAGCAGACTGCGGCCAGCATTCGGACGGTGGTCCATGCAAATCCGAATCCATATCCGGACAATGCCATGGATTCATAATTTGTCAAAGCTAAGATGAATGACTGGATCATATTGGGCGAGCTACAACAAGCAATTAGTTGGTACCCGCTGGGACTGCTGGATGCTGCGGGATTAGCGGGTTGCTGCTCGGGTGTCGTTACTATTGATGGGCTTCATCAGGTGCGCTTAGCGAAGGGCCGACAAAAACCAGCCTTATTGTGGCATGAGGGGCGAAGTGATCGAGAGCGAGTGGTTAAGTAGCCATCTACTCAACTGCAATTTCAAACCCCTGGTTTTTTGCCTTAGGTTTTCAGTACTTAGTACACTGACCTATCATTGTATGCGCTTCGCGCAGAAGGGACACTTAATATTTAATTATGTATTCGTTCGCCGTCAAGCATGCGCTTGAGAAAATAATCATAGACATGTATATACGCCGCGCTTGAGGCGGAGTCACACTCGCCACCTGTCACGTTGGCACTTGGTGTATCTCGGGCTCTTTGTATGCCGCGTCGCCTGAGGACCATCGCGCCTATGCCGTCCCTAGCAATGTGCTCCCCGTGTCCCCGTGTCCCCGGCCATGTCCCCGTGTCCCCGGCCATGTCCCCGGGTGCCAACACTAGTCCTACTGCCGTCGCCCGCATGATGCATCGCCGCCCGCCCTAACGCGAAGCGTACTCTACTACTCGAAAGTGACTACTTCAGCGCAAAGCCAACTGTACCATGTACGACGTCTCAAAGCCCGTTCTACACTCTCCTTTTGTTTGGTAATTTTATTACCATAATTAATTTCGTGTTGAAACTCCTAAACTAGCACTTATATTTGTTCGAGAGCGCGGCTATTAACTTAATTATCTTCTTAGCTATTAACTTCCCTGAAAAAGTACCTCGCATGATTATTACAGATGCCGTTGATTGAGAGCGGGAGGCGGCGGGGGCGTCTACAATGCAATGACATTCATTACTTACTTATTATTTCCGTATATTAAGCTTTCTTTATAAATACAATAATCCAGTTATTGTCAAGAGAATGTAGTGTTTCATGGGTACTGTAGTATAATGCCATGCCATGCCCTGTAACGGGTATCTGCAGGTGTGCACTTCGCCTGGCTGGTGGCCGCTGGCCAGGGGCGGGCGCAGACTGTGCGGCGCTCAGCTCACGGCTGGCTTCATCAGCTCCGCCCCTCCCCCTCCCTCCCCCCCTCCCTCCCGCCTGACCGTAACCTATTCACGGCACTGCCGCGGTTGCCAACACGATACTTCTCAGAAGTCCAAAATAACAGCGAACGCGATGCCCGGGCTTGATTATCAACAAGTTCCGCTGGCTCTATTAAACTGTATATTCATGGATGGTGTTGATCATTCCACCTCGCTACCACATTGCCTTATCTTATCGCACCCTTATTTAGCGCCTCACCCAGGGACCGTAGTGCACCGAGTTAAAGGTGAGATTTGCATAATGGTGGGGCCTGCGGGACTGCTACGACTTCATCGGGCATGACTCGATCCTCCGACATTAACGGGAACCACGGATTACTTACAGTGGAGGGTAGATATATAAAGCAGCTCGTAATTTGGAGAGTTATTTATAGAGGACAGCAATATAAGGGCAGGCTAATAATAATAATAATATGGCACAGGTCTTGTTTATTCAATGCAAGGCTCCCAGTCACCCAATTAGGTCTTACGATGCTGGATGTAACATGCTAAAGATCGTTGACATTTAAATAATACATATATTTTCTAATCATGTAAATGCTTAATTTGTCCTAGTTTCGACTGCTAAGTGATTGTCCTCAGGCCTAATTGCCTACGATACGAAGCAGCATGGCAACTTTAGCTCTCGGCAGGAACTGACCTAGTCTGCTGTTGTCAGTCCTAAGTCTTAACTGTTATAATAACAATAATTATACATTCTGTATCAGTAGTGTATCCAGGATTCCATCTATGTATTTAGCCAATCTCGTGGCTGTTGTGTGTTGGGAATGACTTTATCACACCTCCAGCTTTTGAGGGATGGGAAACAATTGTGTTGCTCAATTTCCTAGAGATTGTCGTGATGCTCCGATACAGCGATCGGAGCCCATGAACTCGCGAGTCGAAAAGTGAAGACTTCTCTTCACTTTTCGACTCGTGAGTTCATGGGCAAGGCAGGTGCCAGCCAGCAGCCAGTAGTGGCGGGGCGCGGCAGAGGTGGTCGCTGTCGACACCTCGTTAGGTAGAACACTACTTGCTACAAGTTGGCAACAACACAACACGCGACTTATATTTAGCATTTCCGCGAAATGGGCGGCCACGCCACGGTGACAGGTGACACTGACAGCTGACAGGTTCACGGCCACGGATGTTAATGTCAAATGGGTGGAGACGTCACCGCTTATGTAGTTTATTTTTAAATTAAGATATTACAAATATTTAGCGGCTGTAAAAAGGTTACATAAATAGTGTGTATCTATAGACGTCAGACTTCGATCGGCCCTTAGATCAGTGTAGGGTTTTATTGTTTGTGTAATTTGTCAATTTTATTACTTACCTACATATAAATGCGCATTCCCACACAAAGTGTTTAAGTACATGAAGCTGTAGGAGTAGGACCTGATGATATCCTCATATAGTAGCAGACTCACGGGCCTAGAATTGATTTATGTTGTGAGCAATTGAAACAGCGCCGGTTGGCGGTTGTACACAAGGCGAGCACTAAACGCAGCTATAAAATATATAGGGCTGCTACTCACTGCGAGCGTGGCGACACGCGGCCGCGGGCTACGAGCGCATGGATGTATCAGATGTATGTTTGCACTATTTATGTAGCGTTCTAGTTTTGTCTAGGGGTGTGCCCACTGTTGGCTAGCAATATAACAGTGTTTGTCCATCTAACAGACACGAGAAACTTGTCACACTCATTCAAGTTATTGATGATTTTGCTTTTGTCCGATTAATAATTAATTAGTACCTCGTAAGTGAAGAAGAAACATCGCTTAGTAGTGTGAAGGTGCATATCTACTATATTCATGCATGTTCATGTAAATAATATACTACCTGCCTAGGTGATGAATAGGTCTCAAACAATCGGCTATTACTAAGAAGTATACAATCATTGCAAATTTATCCCTGTTTGCGCACAGGTATTTGAATTAGGATATGTATCGCATCGCTTGCAGTGTGACTACGCCCCAAGAGTCATCTCAAATAAAAGTGAGTGATTATTGCGTACAAATTACAGCTCGCGAAGTGAACAAATTAATTTTAACGCGATTTATTGCACACCGCGGCCGCTCCTAGCGTAAGCGTACAAGCCACGCCGGAGCATTTGTTAGTTGCTGGCTTGCCGCTTTGTCATTATTACGTCATACTTGTACCTACTCACTAATGATGTTAAGGAATCTTCTGGAAGGTTCATACATAAATGGCTCTTTAGTAGGTGTGGTTTTCTCGGCATCATGTATAGGGACTTGAGGAGAGAGTAGAGCCGAGTGAAAAGTATGTTACGCGGCAGTCTTTGCATCGAGGTGCTCGTGTAGTCATGGCAACGGCTCTAGTCATTACTATAATATAACTGACGTCTCCCAGTAGAGTGTTGGCAGCGCGCTCTCGGAGAGTCGAGACACCGGCCAGCTGGTGGCGGCTGGTGTCGGCTGGTGTCGGCTGGTGTCGGCTGGTGTCGGATGGTGTCGGCAGCGGCTACCGACAGTCACACGACACTCCGTCATTTGGCAAATTACGGTTTTAGAATGTGTATTTTATTACTGTGCAATATTGGTCTCAATAATTGCTGTACAATTTTAAGTCTTACTTTGAGGGTGGTACAACTAAATTTCACTTGCAATAGGTTACTTTGTAAGGAGTATTAGGACAGGGAAACTTGAGCCGTGTGAGAATGCTGTAAGGTTAAATTGTAAGCGGGCTAGCAACATTGTAAGCGATGTGCGTAACAACGGGCGGTGGTCGCGCGTTACTGACGCCAGCACACACTCACACACTCACTGGCGGCACTTGTGGACGGCAACCAATTGAGCTGCAGCCATAGTGCGGCCCTCCTGCGCGCGGCCACTGGCACTGGCTGGCCCGCCGCCGGGAACAATTGCTACTGTCTTATCGCAGGTGAAGGATTACATCGCTCTGAAAACTGCACACGATTGAGAAGGAAGTCAATGATCGTACATGCACTTAAAAATAGCTTGTTCCAAAGAACAACTTCCTGCCGAGGTAGGCAGTTCACCATCAATCGATTGGACGCCGAATGAGATGGCGCAGAGAGGACCTCACCGCGCCAACTATATACGGCGGGTTGCTATCAATCATCGCTTTATATTTACAGGGACGCCACGGCCCACGGCCCCACGGCCCCACGGCCCCACGGCCCCACGGCCCCGGCTGGGGGCGAAACGCCGCCTCCCGCTCTCGAATGGAGCTTTGGTGTAGCGAGTGCTTATGGTGTTGGTATGCATTGCTAGACTACAGCGACTTTCATTGCACTAACGCAAACTTAACGTCTACGAAATAAAGTAAGAATTATGGTGCACGGCCCGGCACCCGGCACCCGGCACCCGACGCCGGCAGTCAATACGGCCCCCATGCGCAGTAGCGGCGTGCAGTCGGCCGACCAGTCCGCCGACCCGTCGGGCGACAGCGGAGAGATCAGCGGACTGGTCGCTGTACGCGGCGCCCTAGCAACGGATCAGCTGGTGGGAGCCCTTTTATTTTCATTGCAAGGTCCTTTGTTCTTCGCAGGGGATGAGATATATTGCGAGAGCACGCATCAATAAACACGTGGGGGTTAATTATGAGATACGCGTAAGTTTTGTTAGTTTTGTTAGCCATTGCTTCAGCTTACGCTATGTACCGAGCCTGCCCGAGGCCGAGGGCTTGCCCTGCTCTGTGGGCATTGTTTCACAATTGAGCTGATGGCACTCCAGGAGAGCACCCCAATGGAATGGACAGTTGTCGCCCTCTGGCACTGGACTGAACTACACTGATCTATCGCAGCGCGAACCATACCATGGAGGAAAACAATGTATGGAAGCCTGGAGATAAATACATATGCATCTAAAGAGTGTGCCGCGCGCATGCCTTCCTCTCTCCTTGTAGCAAGCAATGGTATACACAAAGGTGAACCTGTCATGTATAGAGACGGCTTCAGTCACAGTCAAAGTTGGACAAAGAAGAGTTATATTAAAAACACATTCACATATATTGTATGTTGCGGACACTCCATATATACCTAAAATATAGCATAAATATAGCATAAATAGGTCCCTCACAAAGTGACCCGGGCCGATACATTTATTTGTATGAGAACATAATAATTGGTTTACTCGTGACATAAACGATAGGAGAAATATGGAGACCATTTCTGGCTATGGTACAGAAACCGTTTTACCATCCTTTGATTCGTATGATTGCCGTCAGTAGCTCACTCCGGGGATGTGGGATCAATGCCACCTCATACACCATACACCATGTACCCCTACTGTAGGTGTATCTTACGGTGCCTGTTGGTGCACAAGCCGGGTTATCTTCGTGACAGGTGTGTCCATCAATATGCACACATGTAATAAACCTAGTCCTTAACACTGCTCAATTAACTAATACCGAGTGACGCCACACTCCGCCACTGTCAGTGTGCCCTTACATCAACCTTTGAATGTTATACAATTCAGTAACACATGAGATAATACTGTGGGGCCCGTTGGAAACACCTCCAGCGCCCCCCGGAGCGGGGGGTGGGGGGGTGTGGGGTGGGGGCCGCTCTGCATCGATCGGCCCGACCTTGGCAGTGAGAGAGGTCGGCTATTTATAACGCAATGTACCCACCCCTCTAGTGGTGGCCGCACGCATCGGACAATGGACGGACTTTGAATATGGGTATATTTAGGCGGGTATCATGACAGCGGTGGGTTACATTGATAGACAAACTATGAATAAGTACATAGTGTGTTCACGTGTTACTATGTACGCAGGTAATGTTGGTCGGCCTCCACCTCTGCAAAGACCACAAGGCATCCAGGCGGCCCCTGACGCGGCGGCTACATGGCCACCGACCAGGGCGGCCCCCAGGCCTAGCAGCGCCACCAGTGTGGGGCGCTGCAACACTGGCAGAGGTCAACTCGATGTGACACAATGAAATATGTAACTACCAGATATAGCGTTAGACTAGTTGCCGGGCGCGCCGCGATCGATGCCACCTGCGGGCTGCCGGGGGGCGGGGGGGGCGCGGGGGGCGGGGGGGGCGCGGGGGTTGAGGGGGGAGGGTGAGGGGGGGCGGAGTGGCGGGGGCGAGGCCGCGCAGGAAAGAGATTTATTTTTAATTTTAGCAAAGAGACTTCACGTTGTCATGGGCCGGTGAGGGTGGTATGCTTGAATGGTTCATTGTGTACATTTGTAGGGAACGGCTCCTCGTAGGGTATGAAGTGTGCTGGAGGTACCTACGTGTGCGGTCATGGTTGAAATGGAACACTGATGCTACGCTTATTGCACGCAACATTGGCCCGGTGGCGGGGTCGGGTTACACGCGTGTCACGTGTATAGTAGGTAATCTCGCATCTTGACAAGGTCGAGAGCTTCAAACTTATAACAGAAAAAATCGCAGTGTCATATACTTGAACAGAGGTCATTCGACAGTTTCACGACGTGAGCTTGCGTTGTTGACCGCCCTCTAGGTGTCCGATGCAGGGCGGGCGGCGGAGGGTGCGCTCTCGCCCAGTGTGGAAAAACAACTGGTTAAACATGCAGCAATCCCCTCGGCCAAGCTCGGCGCCCGGTGCTCCAACCCTTTAACAATTAAGCTATGCTCGTCAACTTCATTGAGAGCCAGTCATCTCCCTGTGTCTCGGCTGTCGGCCTGCTGATGGACAGAGTTCCGTCAACTTCAATTATGTGCGCGTTGGGTGCAGCTAGGGCCTGCCTCGGTGATTTAATATCTTTATTAAATGACGAGAGGGCGCTTTGAATGAGATATTTCCTAATGGCTGGTGAAATGTGACGCAACATTCATATACCTATACGTATCCTTACGAATCGCTGGTATGATTATGGCATGGCAACCATATTGAAGTAATTGACTTCTTGAATATGAATAAGAGTTAATTAACTGTATCGCCTCGTTGACTGATCATTAGCAGTGAGCATGGAACAGAATTCAGTAAGGAGAGGTCGCGGCTAGCTAGTCCTTTTCGTGTCCAGTGTCTAGTACTAGTACTAGATATGGCCGAGGGTCAGAGTGCGTCTGCGAGGGAGTACGCTTAATGAGGCTGCATGTGGCTCGTGCAGTGAGCGCCTCTAACAGTATACACAGTCTGAGATAAACTAGTAGCAGGCGCGTTCGTTGCTGTTCCGTTATATCCTTCGCCAGCTGCGAAATCACCTCAAATGTATAAATGTATTAAACTTTTAATGCTAGATTTCGAGTTGCCTACTTAAACGTGCGAGCTATAGTTGGAGGCATACGTAGGTTTCCTCACGACGTTTGGAAACCTGCATGTCTCCGAGAAATGCTCGACAAGCCATGCAGGCTTCCGATGTTTTGCTTCACCATAAAGCTCGTGGTGTGTCACCGATGTCGTCACTGATCTTAAGAGAAGCCGGTTGAATCAGGCCACCAGGATTGGAGCATCTTCGTTGACCAATCGGCCTCTAAGGATGCTTCCTTACTTGCATTTTAATTCGATGCGCACAGAGGCATGAGCTCATCTCCTGGTTATAAATAGCCAACCACGGTATTGGATTGGGTACTCTATCATGTATCTCCTTAAGTCACGTTTTTCTATTACTTGGTCTCTATACCGCATGAAAGTCCGGAGATGGCAAGCACGCTCCCTTAACCGGACACAAGTCAACGTATTTATGTCACTTATATTCCTGGATTCATAAGACGGCAGATTTGATAACAAAAGGCCTTCATTGTGGCAGTGAGGAGGGGGAGCAGGCGGCAGGATGGCAGGATGGCAGGATGCTGCGCGGCGCGTGCCCGGTTATTATTTATAGCAGAGGAGGTTGTCGCGGGCCGGACAATGGCCGACACGCGTCATAAGTCGGCACACCGCGCCTGATATTGTTATTCTATTGATAGTATTTCTCAGAGCTTTTATTACACTAATCTAACAGGGAAGCCTTTGTTGACAGCGGCTGGACCCCGGATAGCTACATTTTATTTCATACATTGCATAGCTTAATGGGGCTTACTATATTACTGACAGAGCCCCAATGCCTAGTTTATGTGTTGTTTCAACGCCCTACGCGCTATTCTGGGGTATTGATGTGAAACATCTATAGCCGCACGTAAAACCGATTTCTGGCGTGGCGACGCATGCCGTGGCGACGCGTCGCCATACTTCAGTTACCATCGACCAATTGTCACAGTAATACCGTCCTCAGAGGCAACATCGAATATAACCATTACCGAAGTCACTGATTAAACGAATTAAGTACTTACGATTTGAAATAAATTCATATTTTTTTGTATTTAATGAAAATAAATGCTTATTCAATAAATAGTCATCGTTATCTGGCAAAAAATCGTTATATTTTATTTTATCATTATGACATATTTAGTTCCTGTCACAATCTGTTCTTTTCTGCATTTTTTTTGATGTGAAACATCTATAGCCGCACAATGTAGCCGCACGTAAAACCGATTGGTGGCGTGGCGACGCATGCCATGGCGACGCGTCGCCACGCTATATGAATATAACTATGTTGTAGTATGTACTACCGAAGCTATTCTAACCAACTCAATTATTTTAATCAGTCATTAAACTTTGTTGTCACAATTTGAAATATTTTTTATTAGTTTACATACATACATACATATCATCACGCCAAGTCCCTAACGGGGTAGGCAGAGAGTATAGAGCGCCAGTACTCTCTAGACTTACATACCTCTTTCGCTTCGTCCACATTCATCAGTCTCTTCATACATGCTCGTCGGTTTCGAGTACTCTTAACGTTCCCGTCCTTTTCTCCCGCTTTTTTTTTTTTTTTATCCATGTAGTTGGAACAAGGCCTTCCTCTGCCTCTTCTTGCACACCCTTTTGTATATCTATTTCGTCAATCTTTCTTCCCTCATCCTTTCTATGTGTCCAAACCAACGTAACATGCCTTTCTTCATCTTTACAATCACGCCCTCATTCACGCCAGTTGATTTGCGAATCTCTTCATTGCGGATTCGATCTAATATCGTTACGCCGCACATTTTTCGAAGAGATCGCATCTCGACTACATTCAAGCTATTTTCATACTTCCTCTGACATACCCAGGATTCGCTGCCATACAATAAGGTAGGTACCAATATCGCGTTGTGGACAGCAACTCGAGCATTCTTGCTCAGACTTTTCTGCCCATCAACGCCGACATGGCTCCATTCACCTTATTTCCGGCAGTTATCCTTCTTTCAATATCTTTTTCATACTTTCCATCTCGTGTGAACATGCTTCCAAGATATACAAATTCATTCACTTGCTCTTTATTAGTCTTTATTAGTTTATCAAAGTAAATTATTAATTAAACTGTTATCATGTTCTGGAAAAATATCGTTATATTTTATTTTTACATTAAGTCATATTAACTTCCTGTCGTAATCTGTTCCTGTATGCATATTACTTGTACAATATAATTGCGATGTTTCACATCTGTCAGGCGTCCCGTGACGCCACAATTTTTTCTATTTTTATAGGAGTTTTGTCGCACAGTGACTCCGTGAGGACACCTGGATATAAAAGTACTTAAAATCTACGCATATATAATTTTAATAAATATTTTATATCATCAGAACTAGGGTTCGCCAGGATACTGTTACACAGACCCTCATCCTGGGTACATCCAAACATAGTTCTCACTTCTTTACAAAACTTTATTTGATCCTAGAGCCCCCAAATACCTTCAGGAACGCTTTGAATTTCTTTTCTCCAATCTGCACCTACTCCGTAAAACCAGGGAACTCATCCTTAAAACTCCTACCTTCACTTCTTCTTCCTATTCCAAATCCTTCACTGCGCAAGCTGTCCGTCTATGGAACTCGCTACCCCTGAACATCAGACTGGCAAAGACATTGAACTCCTTTAAGAAACTTTTATTTGAACACTATTTCTCTTCATAATCTATTAATATATAAGTATGTTTATGTATATTGTATTGTATATATATATATAAAGTAGGTATATGTATCGTATTTATTTATTTATATTGCTTAGTGTATGTATATTATAGTAATTGTGTATATTTCCTCCGCTAAACTATCACACCTACCTTTTTTCTTTTTTCTCTATTTCTTTTCTCTCTAACTTGGTTGCCTGGAAGAAATCGCTTTTGCGATAAGGCCGCCTATTTGTGCGTACTACATGTTGTTCTCTGTTTTTTTTTGTCATCCTATTTGTTTTTGTAGATGTGTGTGTACAATAAAGGATTTAAATAAAATAAATAAATAAATAGTTCTTCTGACATCTTTGTTCTGGTCACATTCCTTCAGGATGTGATATAAATCGTCACAGACGTTACAAGTATTGCAATTGGGAGAGGGAACCTTTTTCATCAAAAAAGCGAATTTATTCGATGGAATATGACCAGAACGCAGGCGGAGTGATGTGACAATAGTATTCTGCATATAACTTTTACAAAATAATATCGATGTTTCACATCTGCCAGGCGTCCCGTGACGGCTCACATTTTTTTTATTTCATTAGACGCAAGAGGAGACGATAATGTCCGAGCATCCTTACTAATATTATAAATGTGAATGTAAGTTTGTTTGTTACGCTTTCACGTAAAAACTACTTAACCGATCATCATAAAACTTTGTACACTTATTCTCGGAGGTATTAGAAGTAACATAGGATACTTTTTGTTGAAAAAAAAAAAAGATTTTTTTTACGAAAGGTAAAAAAGCTGTCTACTCCGACGAAGTCGCGGGCACAGCTAGTATGTCATAGACAAATAAAACAATACAAATTTCTTAAATAGAAAACAGCCTTTTAATTTGACTTGACAGTGCATACCTACATGGTGTGCACTTTAATGCCATTTTGAACATGTTTATTGGCTCGCACATAGTACGTTGTAATTAAGTAAAGTATATATGTGCGGAACTATTTAGGATGCTAGCGCCGTCAGATCCTGACGACATGCCAGCGTGCCCGATGCCCGACATATAGTTATGTTAAATGTACAATTTTATTTTTACTCGTTTACTCCTTCCTAACAATGGCACCCGTCACAGGATAGGCTCCCGCACCACTGCATGCGCTCCATAGCATCCCATTATGCAGCACTATAGTTGAGCTACTCTCGGTAGTCCCCCGCTTCCGGCCCCGAGGCATCGACCCACTGATGCCTCGGGGCCGGATGCCCTCACGAGCCGACATACTCGTTATAGTATTTGAAGGCGCCCAGTGCTGCTCGCTGGTGCCTGCACCTCCACCATATGGGCTCATCCAGGAGTCGCTGCGCTGGCGCTACGGAGATCCATCCCGGTATGCTGCTGACAAAGCGATTCCTCTGAACATAAGGCCAGCACCGAGCGAGCGATTAGTAGTTCTTAAGTCCGTCCTTATTCTCGGCCAGTTCAGTGTCGCAGTCCTCTTCGATCCTCAGCAGCGCGTCCAAGACCTGCTTCTTCATGAGCGCCTGGTGCCTCTTGGGGAGCTGCTTGGTACTCTGGCACACGCTGGCGAAGAACAGCTCCAAGGCATCATGCTCCGAGCTGGTGGGTTCCCACGCGTCGGGCTCGCGGTCAGGCTCCGATTGGACCTCTGACTCTGTCTTGGGGTCCTCTTTGATATGCCTCGTGTTCCTGAAAGGGAGATAGCGATGCATGTCAAATGTGGCCATTTACAGAGCATGCAGTGGGCAGAGATTACAAAATAGGTGCAAATAGTGTCCATCGCCATTGCCGCCGCCCGCCCTCCGCCCGCCCTCCGCCCGCCGCCGCAGGGCATGCCCTCGCCACTATCACAGGTGGAGTCATTCCCACAGCTGCCACAGCCCTGTCCTGTCAGCTGTGGTCAGTCTAAAGTAGGTATGCAATTTCAAATTCCCTGTATATTGTAGTGTACGGTAGCGCCGCAGTCCATATCGACTGCCTTTAATGCACAGAAAGTAATTTCAGCTACTTTTTTATACAACAAGAGTGGCAAACAAGCATACGGCCCACCTGATGGGAAACGGTAACCGTAGCCTATTTACGCTCACGATACCGAAGTATCACTTGCGCGTTGCTACTCTGTGTTCGGAGAGTTATAGTGTGTCCTCCTCCAATCCTCCCCCCACACCAAGGAGCTCATTACTGGAAACCTTATTCACCACTTAGGAACACAACACAATAAATAGTGTTATTTGGCTACGGCCTTCTATAAGGTGGAGGTCCCGCCTCAGTCCTGCAGCTCCAAATTCGAACGGGAAACCCTATCTTATGCCTTACCTCTCTTTGATCTATTTAATTTGTATCTTTATATATTGATGCTATCCCTGCAGCATCTAGACTTGCAATACCTACCAACCAGCCGCAGCAGCACACTACGGCCTATTCCATTGACTACAGCCCACCCAGTAGCGTTCACAAACAGCAACAACAAATAAAAATTAAAGACCAATAAATATTATACAATCTAGTTAGAATAAGATACCACTCTTAATGTGTTCCAGGTAAAGGAGGTCGCGGGGCCACCACAAGGAGTGGTTGTGTGGGAGGAACAAGAGTCATCGGTTCCTCACGCTGCCTACTCAGGGAGGTGCACTGGCAGCTACACGGGGGGCACTGACCTGCGGAAGGTCATGTAGGGCAGCACGAAGGCCATCCTGCTCTGGAAGCGCCACTTCTTGCACGGCGCGCCCGCCTTGGTGGTGGCGCCGCGCCGGCTGCGCTTGAGCGCCTGACGCATCGAGTCGCGCAGGATCTTCCATTCGCGCTTCAGGATCTCACCTGAATAGTGGACACAGGCAGGAGCTACCTCGTCAGCACACGGGGAGGGTACTATTCATAATTATATAGTGACGGCGCCATTGTCGGCATTAGTGCTACGCACACTACATTTTATAATCTTGGAAATATAATATGAATTATATATCTTCACGTCTTTCCACAATGATTCCTGAAGGCAGAGTATATCGGCCGCCGTATATACATTAAAGTTCCAGCGGTCGGACGGCCTCGCCATCTCGTCAGATGGCAAGTTCATCACCGTGTCCTATGCACGATTACAAATCTTGCAAACGTCATACTTACAACATGGCTGTTTTATCGCATGGACTAGCTAATATAGAAGCCGGCTGCAGAAGGCGAGCCCACACAAACTTGAACCTTACATGCGGCGCGTTAAGGTCTATCTAGCAACGACGCGGGTGTGCACTTACTGTTAGCGCCCATTCGCTCGGAGATTTCTAGCCAGCAGCGGTCTCTCACGTCGATATCGCGATGGTTCTCATGCCTCGTGTCGTATAGCACCGGATATTTCTTAACTTCGTCTATCAACCTTTCTCTGTATTTACTGGAATTCATAGCAGCGGCCACTCGAAGCGACGCTCGAGCGATACTGAGCGAGAGGGAGCGAGGCGACGTTGCCACTCGCGTATATAGCCGTATCGCTCATCGCACCCAGTGTACGCCGTGGCTTAGGATAGATTACTTCGCGGTCACAGATAGACAACTCCTCTGATCAGGACTCGGGGTGGTGCGAAATTATATATATTTTTTAAATATATGACTTCTAGCAAAAGTTCCCGGAACTCACGCTAAAAGATACAAAACAAAAAATATATATATACAATATTGTTTTTGATAATCTATTGGTCAATTTCGTTGGTCAGATCCGATACATTTTGCATGAACATTCTACACCTATGCTGTTGTTTCCTAATATCCCTCCCTCTACAGACCTTTTATAATATTATCAATAATAGCATAATACTAATCTACCTATATCCGGTACACTGACGGTTTCATATGTGTAAGCATTTTTTTTTAATCAATGAAGGTGTTCTATTTTAATTAATCTTAAAAGGAGTTGTCTCTCTACGCGCGCCTGCTCTATGCGGCGGGCTGGCAGCGCGCGCTGCGCGAGGTTGCCAGCCCGCTAGCCGCTAGGTGAGGAGCTAGCAGCACCGCTTCTCGGCTCGCTTGTTTGTTGTGATCATTGAATGACGTAATTTTATTATACGCGCTGGTCCTTTAAATATGAACACGCAACGAAAACAAAACTACACGTGTGAGACACGGATGCACCATATAATCACTTAGGTACCTGTTAGGGATCCAGTTTATTGTACCTACGACCGACTGTGCGATCAGAGAGCTCGATGTTGCGTTTCCGCAATCGTCCCACTAAAAGTTGCGCTGTAATGCCACCCTTGTCTTCGCATAATTACATTGAAATAATGCATCGTCCGGCCGTCACCAGGAGCAGTCCCTGTCTGTGGCCATCATCACATCCTATTATATGTCAGCAAATGACACACCAAGCAAGTGGTTTGGGCTAAGCAGGGTTTGTACCTAGGCACTATACGTGGCAGAAGTGATAGCGGTTTTCATGCAAAAATATTCCTCCAAATTACACCTCGACCAACAAGATCCAATTCAGTCAACGCACAAGGTGTGTTACAGGCGGGGATCGAACCCGTGATTGTTTGCAGTCTCCGACATTAAGGACGAAGTCTCCGACGGTCTAAAGTCAGCGCATAAGGAAAACTAAAAGCCTCAGTCGACATTATAATATCACGAGCAAGCAGTGGTTGTCGAACTCACGACCTCTCGTCACGACACGGCGGCTAACCTGCAGAGGGAACAACACACGAGTGAAATAACTACATCACCTTCACAAATGATAGTCCAGCTCTGGTTGGATAGCACTTTATTGCACTTATAAGGCCCACCATCTTACACACAGTTACACAAGTTACATGCAAGGACATGTCATACGTGATTAAATATCGTTATTGGACTTTAACATGGGTCTGCAATAATGCATGAATATATGGAGGTGCTTACGTTACTCATTGACACATTTATGAACATTTACAAGAGTATATACTTCAAATCGCTACGCCTACCCTACTACTAATACTCGATACAAAACTATTACAAAGAGAATACGTACAAAACTGTGTGCGATAAATATCCAAAATATAGCAATTGCTTGGCTCTCCTCTCCGCTATTGTTTTGGCAACCCCTTGCAAAGCGCGACTCACAAAAACTTTTTGTTATATTTGATATCCTATTGACTTGTTTGAGTGCAACACCGAGCAATATTCACATCAATCAAGCCACTGGTTTGCTTGCTAATCAATATTCTTACGGAATATGGAGCGGTACATTTTATTGTTGTTTGCAAACGTGTAGATCAAGGGCTTCTCAATAAGATCTATTATAATACATTGATATAAGGTACATGGACCAAAGATGTACTCCCTCGCTTACATCAAGAAGAATACATCGTCAGTAGTGTTGACGGCGACGTCCCGCTTGCCGCGCTTGGCCACGTTCACCAGCTCCATGAGGTCGGTGTTCCGCTTCTTGAGCCGGCCGATGAGCCGCTGCAGCGTGCATATCTTACGCATGTGGCTCTTGCGCAACTCCTGAAGCTTCTTTATCTTCCGCCGCAGCCTCTCCTCCAGCGAGCCCGAGAAGATCTCGGACATGTCATTTATGTTCACGTCCGCCAGGGACTCGTCTTCGTTTAAGTTCTCGAAGTCGAACGTATCTATCAGGTCTTCGTCGTTCTCGTCCTGTGGAGACACAGCTTGTTAACATTTCATTTGGAAATAATATAACAATTATGGACTGTTTGGCAACCCCCATCGGCAACCCTCGCCAGCTATGCAGCTATGGCTGCCAACCCTTATGAAGTCAATCACTCGTCGGAGAGCGACATCCCTGTATAGTGTCTCAAGAACACATTATCGTAGCCTGCCACCCGTAGGAGTCTAATGCAATATTCAACTTTCATGGAATGCTTATTGGAAGGCAAAGGACGGGCTCGCTTAGGAGGCAGTGATAAATATGAGGCAGAACATTACGACGTAGTCTTCATCCACATCAATCTGCGGCACGGCGGCCTTCTTCATCTTCCTGTATCCCCTGGTGGTGGTGAGGAAGTCGTTGTCGTCGAAGTGCGCCGAGCAGAGCCTGTCGCAGGGTCAGGCCACCCAGTGCAGGTCGCGCCGGTCCAGGCGCACCAGCCGGCTCCACACTTCATGCTGCACCTGATCTTTGGGGAATCTGATAACAACCACAGAACATTTACTAATTGAAGCTTGAAGGAAATAACAACGTCTTTGATCAAGGTCCGTTGTTCAATCAATCAAATTGATAGATGATTATCTATATATATATGTATATATATATAGGAGATCCCATTTTTGAACTGACTCATCACGAAATCTCAGGAACTGTAAGGCCGATTGACTTGAAAGCACCTGAACACAGGTTGCATATAGCTGAGATATATGACCCGAATGGCAGATTATACAGAAAGTAGCAGCCGAATTGCCTTTTGCTAGGGTCGTGTTTTATTCTCAGCAAGAAATCATAATGCTAACAGAAGGGGAACTGTTTGTTCATCATGCTGCTGGCATATAGTTTCTTCGATCAGATTAAGATTAACTAAATCGCGTGTATACATATATAGGCGGGCTAAGGTGACCGCTTACCGTCGGAAAGACGGTAAGCGGTCACCTTATGTGCGTGGCATACAACCACCTTTGAAAAGGCAGCATTGGTGCCTGCCTGTTGCTTTTATATATTGTAATGCTTGTTTAAGCAACGAAGCTTATACATTTTGTCCATGCTATCAAATTATTCGACGTATTTCAACAATTATATGTGATAGATGTTATATATGACATGTCCGCCATTGCCTGCGTAGGTCAGGAGCAGCGCATCGAGCGCGGCCGCAGTGGGGCTGGGGCACATACAGTACACGAACATGTAGGGAATAGGCTTACCTAAAGTAGGATATACCATCTTTTTTGGTAAATTTTTTGGTGTAATTTTTGCAACTTTTAAGTATGCAGTACGGCATGGCGGACGGGAGCTGGTGCCGGCTGCGCGCGCCTCACTGCCGGGCGCCGGGCATGCTGCTGCAGGCGGGCAGGGCTGCGCCGCTCACACGCGCGCACTGCGCATGCGCCAGGCGCCCAGCCAGGGCTGGCACCGACATCATTATAAATAATATTCCATTTAGGGGGGCGCTATTTCGGTAACGTATGGCTTGACGACTGAGCAATGGGGATACATCTGCCACAGCCTCGTTGCTATGGACACATCTAATATTAGCGGAGCGTGGAATCATCACTTGTTGGTAGACAATTAAACGTTTGTGTTCTCCATTTGCGTGTTCACGTACATATATATTCAAGAATAAAGGCCTGGGTAGCTGGTATACGTATATACATATGAATGTAATTTGGGATGTATCAGTGAATGTGGCTTCGGACACATGTACCGTAAGCCTGCAACTATGACACTGTTCTCTCGCTGAGACTATTTCTAGGGAAGTATAATTATCATAAAACCATGCAAGCTGGAGGCCACCGTCGACCTCCTCTGATGGCGACCGATGCCCGCGAGGCAGGCTCCAAGCATTGCTGTAAATAAACTAAAGTTCTGGCAAAAAAACGGCCATTTGGATTTTGGATGAGCTCGCCCCGTCGCTCACGGGACGGAAATTACGGACCAAATTCAATATTGCACACGCAGAGTTATGTCAAAAAAATATTAACTACGAAGCAATAAAGGTGGTTTTAGCTTGGCAAAAACGAAACGATTGTTGTGTCATTAGGAATATGGTTTTCAACAAAATTGCAAGTGCGCTTTATTTGAAGCTTACGGCTCTGAGAATAGACTTTTAGACAATTTGAGTGATTGTAAGTAACAAGAAACTTCTTGGAGCGAACTTTGTTAAAATATTATATCTATTTTCATTGTGTTTCATTCGTGCAACAGTAAGTACCCGAGTTGGATAATATTGGCGAGAGTTACTGCGCCGCTGGCCGCCCCTGCCTGCCTCGTACTAAGGGCGGTGGGCGCGGCAGGGGCTCGCCACAAACATTATGGAGCAAAGTTAAATAGAGCTGCTGCTAGATAGTGTTGTGAAGGGGAAGGGGTCCGGAGCTTCACAAGGAACAGTTGTGCCGGCAGAAGCAACCGTTCCTTACAATGTAACTCGCCATAGAGTCATACACTCAATTATATTTCAGCGCGATTCAATGAAACTTCTGAAAGATTGAATGAATGAATTGATATTATTTAAGAAATTCATATATAATTGTACCTCAGCTCGATGTATTTGTCCTGCCGATGAGCTCTCGGGCTTCATAGCCAGTTGCCAATTTTGTGAGTGAAGTGGTATGCCTACCACGCTGGCAAATGCGGTCTCGAATATTATATTACACATATGTGTACTCTAGGGAGAACTGGCTTCCTATTCTCTGCTTGGGGGCTGCTGCCGAGACCGGTTGCCCCCGGGGCAGCCCCCAGCCCCAGCCCCAGCCCCAGCCCCAGCCCCAGCCCCAGCCCCAGCCCCAGCCCCAGCCCCAGCCCCAGCCCCAGCCCCAGCCCCAGCCCCAGCCCGCAGCCCCAGCCCCAGCCCCAGCCCCAGCCCCAGCCCCAGCCCCAGCCCCAGCCCCAGCCCCAGCCCCAGCCCCAGCTCCAGCCCCAGCCCCAGCCCCAGCCCCAGCCCCAGCCCCAGCCCGCAGCCAGTGGTCGCTCTCTAGTGATTGTGGCCTAAAGTACCGCGCTGTGTCCCGTCTCAGCGCGCGACTTCGCTCATTTCGTTGAAGTCAGCTCGATCGAGAACTTTGCGACGCGAAAGTTCGAAATAATGTGACAGGCGCTTTGCGGTAATAGCATTATAATTAGACTTTGCTTATTCCGAGCACTGTCATACTATGGTGATGTGATATTATTATTATTCCGAGCACTGTCATACTATGGTGATGTGATGCCTTATTGTTTATTGGAACAAAATATCAATTCAATAATGCGACAATTAGATTTTTGAGATGTACTATTTCCGTATCGTATGTTCGAGGCTTGATTTCTTAGATGTCGATAATAATTATAAACATCTATCAAATTATATTTGATTAATTATGATTTACCTATATTAAGTTATTATTAGGTACTTAAGTAACGCTTTAGATAATACACAGTGCTGCCTACCGGTGGCGGTATCCTCCCGCAACTGCAGTAATTGGATTCACACGTCAAGATGTTGACATAATAATGATTGATACGGCATTACCAACGCGATTCCGAGTGGCATCACCAGTAGGGCGCCGCCCGCCCTTCGCGCGCGTGCGCAAGCTAATGATTAGTATAACTAAGAACTGGCTTTGTTTGTTTGATCCATTTGGATGTGTGTTACACGTATGAAGAGGCTGGTACATGCAGTTGCTAGGGTCGGGGAAGGGCTCGGCAACGGGCCACCCTGCGGTACCCGCTTACCATCGGGCGGATCTTGGCTTGCTTTGTTCACGACTGTCTTGTACCTGAAATGTGGTTTTCATAGAAATGTATCCTAATGAATACATATAATAAGAATGTTACGGATCCCTGGCCGTACATTTTCTTTTTATACTACAAGTGTGGCGAACAAGCATACGGCCCACCTGATGGGAAACGGTTACCGTAGCCTATTCACGCTCACGATACCGAAGTATCACTTGCGTGTTGCCACTCTGTGTTCAGAGAATTGGTTATACTGTGTTGGCAGCATAATGGGACTAATTCCTCTGCTGCCAACACAATATATGTATATATATATGTGTTCCCCAAGGAGCTCATTACTGTAAACCTTATTCATCGCGTGACACCAAAAATTGCGATATTTGTCTACGGACTTCTATAAGGTGGAGGTCCTGCCCCAGTCGGGCAGCTCCAAATTCGAACGGGAAGCCCATTATGCCCTACCTCTCTTATATGGAAGGCATATGAGTTATATCTATCTGTATTCACTTATTCTGTACAATTACTGTACAAACTAAAAAGTTGTGCATGCATCAATGCTGTGTGCGCCACACCTACACACTCAATCAGAATGGCAAGCTGAGCATGACGACAGCGCTACAGTACAATACAATAGCTGCAGTGAAGGTGACCCGGCGTGACCCCTGGCTGTAAGGGTGAGTACATCAGGTGAGCCACATGCGACTGGCTACAGCACTGGGCGGGCGGGCGCGGGCGGGGCGGGCGGCTGGAGAGCGAATGACGCGCGTGGATATATGGGCCGTGAGGGCGGCACTAGCCACCACTTGCACTGACCATAGTTACTGTCCGGTGGTGAGTGTGCCCCATGCCTAACGCGCAACCTTGCCAGGTCACCTAGACCTGAGCAAATATGCTATATTTAGTGCAGCGGTCACCCCCAGCGTGGCTGGTGACGCAAGCAGCTCGGCGGCAAACACGGCTCTAATGTTTGGCTTTGCACACGTGGTGACGCTACCATGGGGGACAGGCCTTGTGGGGTGAGCTTGAAGGTTGACAGGTGTACGTATACTAGAAATATGGCATAACTAGCATATTACAGCTGCCGTAGCTGGTGCTAGCAATAGCCAGGTATTACTAGTGTGTTGGGTTGCTAGCCTCTTGGTAGAAGCTGTGCTTGCAGCATAAAGTATGAACGGTCTCCACACTGCCCACAATGCCTACCTACAAAACAAACATAGTTTTCCACGAAGAGTCATGCGACCATTTGTGTGCAAGAGGTACCTACTGGCCCACTCCGGTATCTGCACCTTTGGACGAGACGTGATAAGGAGTGTCGCAGTGTCAGTGCTGCTATGATCATTGTGCAATTTATTCCACGTTTCATAATGAAACGAAGAGTTTAAGAGTTAAAACTTTACCAGCGCGGTCCATTTGTCATCGAGCTATCGCCGCGTTCCTCGTCACCAGTGTGACCACTCGCCAGCGAGCTGTGACCACACCACCACAACGTGAACCAACACATTAATAATAATTATTAACAATAATAGTGTGTGTGTATTAGGAGGCAATATCATATTCGCTCCCTTGTTGGGAGCCCTGGTCCAGCGAGCTGCCAGCCGATGGCCACAAATACTCCGCGCATATGCACCTCGTTCCGCGAGCACTGAACCCGTGACCTGAAACAACAGCGTCAGCGCACATCTGGCCTTCCTCACACACGCGCGCCTTTACGTATAAGCATGTCTCACTCCCACTCACTCCAAATCTTGGAATACGTTTACTTATAATACTTGGTACTCCATAGTTGTAGTCACAACACTTTGGCACGCCAATATGAACTATGGTGATATATATAATGATTGTTCGCCTGCTGGGCAATAATTGAGCTTTCAAGACAGTCTTCCCCTCCTCCGAGAAATCTTTACTTTACTTTATGGTGCTAAACAGCTTTTGAGCAAGCGGACCAATGGCATTTAAGTAGTATAACATCTTGGATGAGGAACACAACGTCACTCTCAGCGAAGCCCTACGAAAGATCCTAATCGTGAACCAAGCGGATGGTGTCTAGGGATAAGTAAACGAAAGCGTTGGTCCTAAACTCATCCGCGGACACAAGAACTGGCCATAAGGCCTGGCCACGTTATTAAAACGTCTTTCAGCTTATTAATTGTTGCTTTCATATTTTTTCTTTCAACGACTTTAATCAATACCTGCCAAGATCGATCAGACGCCTTGAAAAAAAGTTTCCTTAAAAACCTGTCCAAAGTTCTAAACCTTCAAAGAAAATCCGACCTTAATGTAATTAGAAACAGCCCAATATTGCTAGCAGCGCTCACCATATCCCGGGGAATAGTATTACCTGTGAAATTGAAAATGTGCAAATGGAATAACGCACAATGGAATCAGCTGATTTGAACGACAAGCCAATTTGTACGCTGCCTTGCCACACATAAAGGCGCTATTCGCGAAGCAATGGCGAACAAGGATACCTGACCGTAGCCTAAAGGAAGTAGGGCAGACCCTAGCAGGTGCTATATTTATACGTTTCATCTTAAAGGCCTACTCACCACACAAAATACTCGTTAATCCGCACGGTAAAGCTTGCAGTTCAATGGGCGACTCCGTCCCATGGTCCCGTGGACACAACACAATCCATATAAAAAAAAATAAGTAGGTACCTATCTTTTATGTTCATAAAGCGAATAGAATGGCATTTAATAAAGATATATTATATGTTAAATAAGTAGATCGTAATACCTCGCAGCGCATACTTAAACGTTATACTTCATAAAAATACATAGACAAGCTAAGTTTTACGTCCGCTGCAGTAGAGGTAAGTTATCTATAATTAGAATCTTAAGTTTACGATGCTGCCATGAGCCCGTGCATTAATCATGCTCTTGCAGATATATACCCTGTGGCTCGAGTATTATGTGCTCTGCTCATGGGCCACACTCTTAATGATTATAACTTAACTATTTTACTTAATAGGTCTAATTATATGCCATACAATGAATTTAGTTAGATGTGGAGGGCAAGCGACAGCTCTTGTTAAGTATAAAAGAAGAACAAGACAAATTTTCTATTTCAAACTCTCTAGAAAATTGTAGACAAGTCACGGTGATATTATTGCGTGTAGCGGTTGGAGTGGGCAGCTTTAAACAGTTTGTCGCGCAGTTACTTGCAACTAAAAAAATAACACCGAATATGACACGCAGGGGTAGGACGGAGGACTATTTACAAAAACTGTGCTCGCATTGTCAGGTGGGATTTTTTGTTTAGGCGTGTGTAACTACCTACCCATTATTTTTTTGCGATGAAATTTCAAATAAATATATTTTGGTGCCACTTCCTATTTATTGTTAGATGTTAAGGGCAAGAGTACTCCAAACTGGCGAGCACAGGCATGAAGAGACTGATGCATGTGGATGAAGCGGAATAGGTCCGTCCTAGGGAGCATTGGCTCGCTACTCCCTCTGCCTGGGAGGGACTCGGCGTGATGGATCTATGGAATTGTAATAGTGTAATGATTTCGTATAATACTTGTTCTGTACAATATATTACTAATCATTACAGGATTACGAAGATCCCCGCACAGGCGCAGCACATCCTAAATAAACTCCAATACAGCGCTGGGAGTAAGTTGACCTCGCTATCACAGGCAATCATATTGTGATCGCATCGTTGGCAAACTATGTATCAACAGCCCATGGATATTCGAACAATCGCAACCTTTCACAAAGAGGTTTCTTATTAAGCCCGTCATATATAATAATCCCTTAAACCTATCGACCTTTTAGGTATATATAATGTAGCGGTTGTCTCGTAGCGTCGCCAGTCGCATCGATTGCCTCTCTCTCTGTGAACAGCAGCCTTTAGTCCACCCACATGGTAGTTTGCTAACGTGTAAGTACTCATTACATTTTCTGCGATAATTACATACAATTACCACGTTTGTAGCCATGAAGGCGTTTGAAGGACGCCACTACAACGGACAAACTCTCCATCCCTTTCCCTGGCGCTGCGCTTGCTGGGATAGAGCGAGAAGGCCAATCTAGGTGACGTCAACTGTTGCTATAGGATCTCCGTCTCTGTCTGCCCGGTGGCTGGTCGTGTTGCCGTCTCTGTCGCCGTCGCTGGCAGCCACAGACAGGCTGTCGCCGCCTGTGTGTGACGTCACGCCAAAGGTTTGTTCTCATCGCACTCTGTTATTTCTTAGAATTGTTGTCTTTTTTCTCAAAGGTTTCAAGTTTTTGTCAATACCTATTGAAACCGTTTCTGGTTATGCAAATTACGTTTTTCTGCTCTCTGTTGATAAAGCTAGGAAGTGGCAGTTTTTGCTTGGCGAAATGATTTTTTTGTCCGCAACTACCTACTTGTATTATTATTGATACAATATTTATATTCTCATATCTGTTTGGACTGTTTGTATATAGACGTTGGTGTGGCCCATCGCAATGTGCCTCACGTACCACACAACCGGCTCCCTAATCATGTGATCCACTTATTTGGTGAATGAAATGTTGATGCGTCTTATTACTTGATGTACCTGGTGAGGAACGTGAACTGATCAGTCGCGTCAGCACATTCATATATCTCGGCCTAAAACAGTGTTGTTCCACTGCCAAACGCTTTGTAGACACTTTTGAGAAAGCGTGAAGATATAGTCGTGGCTGCCGAGTGGTTCGAGTAGTTGCCTGAAATGCAAAAATTGCCAGTTCGAATCTCGACTTTACCGATGAGTTTTTCTGAATTAAACACAATGATTAGTCACACCGAACTTTACGGTGAAGGAATACATCGAGAGGTAACCTGCATACGTCTGACAAGCTATTCAAAGGCTTATGTATAGTCGTGCTTGAGTATCGGTGATGGACTCGCCCTCTGCTGTCACGTTGGACTCGCCACCTGCCACGTTGGCACCTAAAATGTATTTCTTCTTTCTTGCGGGAGGGCTTAAGGATATATCATTATATTCATGACACGGCAACACAAAAACTGCGGCAAAAGAATAATTAACACATCGGCTTCAAGGTCTTGGTACACTGTGTGCTCGCGGCCTGGACACAGCCAGCCGGCTAGGAGTGCGCTAGGCTTGCTTTGCCGACTTTGCCTGCGATGTAGTTCTCTTGGCTTGCCATGAATTTTACTACATCCTCTCTCTTTAGCGCGCTGCAATGTGTTAGCGACTGTCGCTGCAAAGCTACCACCTTCTACTCGAGGCGTTGGCGAGTAGGTACGAGCAGCTAATGGAGGACGTAGGTTCGTTGACGGGCCGATAGCAACTGAGTGTCGATTTATTGATGGCGGACATTAATATTTAAGTGTATTGTTAATAATCCCATTCAGCGACAATGGCTTAGGACACCACTATCAGTGAACTTTATAAGGTAAGCATTATTACGACACTAGTTGGACCCTCGGGGCCGGGATAGAAGGAACTTATGTATTACCTCAGCTAATAAGCCATCTGTGTGCCTTATGTCATCCAGTTCCGTTCAGTAGATTTGGTGTGAAGAGGAGCCAGCATCCATAACATTAGTAGGTACCCACACCATTCGGCCGCATGGCGGCAGGCTGCCCTCCGCGTGACGTCACTGTTGTCGTGTGTACACATCTTAACATCATTATATATCATCAGGCCACTTATCGCTATCATTACCTCATTTATAACTAACCGCCATTATTGGCAGTCAATGTAAACGACTCGAATTGTGTACAATCACGGTTCAGTACGCAGGTACATAACTATATGTTGTAATTATATTTGGATGGTGGTGTCGTTACCACTGGGTCGCCAGCCCGCACATGGTGTCCCATACAGGTAGTGACCAGCATCACAGTTACGGCTACGTTTTGTTACAAATAATGATATAAAGTGCGCCGTAGAGGCCTTTGTTCGGGCCCGTAGTGTGGCCGCCATAGTATGACAATTTACGATCTGTCACGACTAATGAGGCCTGGTATTTAAGCCACGTTATGTATCGGCCACACATTCATTACATATTGAGCGATATTATACATAGTGTTGTATATCGAACGCAACTGTGTATTTATAATACATATAAGTACATGCCAGCCATATGTGACATTCACGCGAGCATAACATTACCGGATCTTTAGCGTCATTATACAAAAACGTGTTCTTCAATAGTGCTACCAAGATAATACGATCAAACACAGCTCGTACAGGCTACAGTCAAATAATATATACATTTGTAGTATATACATATGCTATATATACATACATATACATATACGTCGAATGCCTCGCGAGTCACGCAGAGAGAGCGACAGTTCCATACAATATACATAGATAATAGAGCCGTGGTGGCCGAGTGGTTCGAGTAGTTGCCTTCGTCATCGCAAGTTCGAATCCCGACGAGCTATACGGTGAAGGAAAACATTAAGAGGACACCTGCATACCTTTGAAGAAATTCAAAGGCGTATGTATAGTCGTGCTTGAGTAACGGTGATGGACCCGCCATCCGTCACGTTGACACCTAAAATATATCTCTGGCGGAAGTGGGTACCTATACACCTCTGCTTACCCCTTCGGGAGCCCTTGTGATATATTATAAGAACTGGCGCTCTATTCTCTCTTCCTCCCCGTTGGGGACTCGGCGTGATGATATGTATGTAGGTGATATAACAATATTTATTAATAATCGTGTTGTGATCAGCTCAGATCATCGGATCAGATTCATAATCTATACTAATATTATAAAGCTGAAGAGTTTGTTTGTTTGTTTGAACGCGCTGATCTCAGGAACTACTGGTATCAATATATTTTGAATATGCAACATTGGTGTATTTAAATAATATATCCCCACGAATGTTCCTGAAGGGGTTGGCAGAGAAGTGATATTGCAAATTATATATTGAAGGTTCTTTAGAAATAAACGCATCCTGTTTAGTATTAAGTACGTAGGCAATAGCGCAACAAGGCAGGTGGACCTTGCGGCGCGGCATACTTAAATAGTGAACACCATGGAGGCCGTACTTCCTCCAGTCCACAGCCTTCAAGTGCCGTCGGTGAGCCATTCTAATGGTAATAATAATAATATACACGATAGTCACAGTTCTATCATGCTGTATAGTGGTGCAACTGCTGCGGTGACCGCTTGCCGTGCGGCCCGCGTGCTCGACAACACTCTTGTATACCTATGTACAGTAGATATATACAGCGCCGGCCATATTAGTGCGCTTCCTTATACGTGTGCCATTAATTCACGGCTGTCCCCTTGAATCAACGCGGTGACATAACTTTATCGCGCGCACATCGAACACATGTTATTAGCTCGAAGCTGCCTACTCATCGACACTGGTCGGTCGGGTGGTTTAGAGTATCACCATACAAAGTCACGATTGCAGGTTCAAACACGGAAACTTGAGTTCAGTAATTTGGAGGTTTGTACCTATACCTAAGTACCTTAGTACCCGGGGAGCCGGCGTGTGGATATAGAAGGATACCAGTGAATATACAACGAAACCGCGAGATGGGTCATAATTAATAAAATTGAAGTAAATGCAAGCAAATTGTTTGTTTCCCTCCATTGTCAAGTCATAAATAAAAAGGCAGCCAGAGACAAGCAACGAGAGCGCCCCGTACAGGCGCGCATGCGCGGTCACACAATGACTTGCTGAAAAACTCCAAATGATATTCAATTAGTGTTGTGTTGTGTTGCTGCACACTGCACACCTACAATGGAGAGCCGACACAATGAAGCAACTGTCTCTATGTGGGAACGTGAACAATTTGCAGTTGCTAACCAGTCTACATCAGCACATTGCATGATGCCGGCACACGCAAACGTGAAAAGAGGTACGGAAGAAAATACTGGAGCTGTGAGGTTCTCGATACCCAGTACCTATTTAATACCTCGCTCTGCCTGGCGGCTACACCCGCATAAATTTAATTTCAATGGTGTTTTATTCTGATCCAGGTAATAATTTTTCTCTGTGCCAAATTTCATCCAATTCCGTTGAGAAGTTATTTCGTAAAAGCCGAACAAACATGCTCACAAAGCTTTGCATATACATATAGGTTGTAGGATATGTGGTGAGGCTTGCTAGGGCGGTCAGATGAGGCCTAGCTGGCAATCGCATATGTGGTGAGGCTTGCTAGTGCGGTCAAATGAGGCCTAGCTGGCAATCGCATATGTGGTGAGGCTTGCTAGTGCGGTCAGATGAGGCCTAGCTGGCAATCGCATATGTGGCGAGGCTTGCTAGTGCGGTCAGATGAGGCCTAGCTGGCAATCGCATAGTGCGGTCAGATGCCTAGCTGGCCTAGGCTGGCAGATGATCGCATATGTGCGGTCAGATGAGGGCTTGCTAGTGCTAGTGGTCAGATGAGGCCTAGCTGGCAATCGCATATGTGGTGAGGCTTGTTAGTGCGGTCATATGAGACCTAGCTGGCAATCGCATATGTGGTGAGGCTTGCTAGTGCGGTCAGATGAGGCCTAGCTGGCAATCGCATATGTGGTGAGGCTTGCTAGTGCGGTCAGATGAGGCCTAGCTGGCAATCGCATATGTGGTGAGGCTTGTTAGTGCGGTCATATGAGACCTAGCTGGCAATCGCATATGTGGTGAGGCTTGCTAGTGCGGTCATATGAGACGTAGCTGGCAATCGCATATGTGGCGAGGCTTGCTAGTGCGGTCAGATGAGGCCTAGCTGGCAATCGCATATGTGGTGAGGCTTGCTAGTGCGGTCAGATGAGACCTAGCTGGCAATCGCATATGTGGTGAGGCTTGCTAGTGCGGTCAGATGAGGCCTAGCTGGCAATCGCATATGTGGTGAGGCTTGCTAGTGCGGTCAGATGAGACCTAGCTGGCAATCGCATATGTGGTGAGGCTTGCTAGTGCGGTCAGATGAGACCTAGCTGGCAATCGCATATGTGGTGAGGCTTGCTAGTGTGGTCAGATGAGGCCTAGCTGGCAATCGCATATGTGGTGAGGCTTGCTAGTGCGGTCAGATGAGACCTAGCTGGCAATCGCATATGTGGTGAGGCTTGCTAGTGCGGTCAGATGAGGCCTAGCTGGCAATCGCATATGTGGCGAGGCTTGCTAGTGCGGTCAGATGAGGCCTAGCTGGCAATCGCATATGTGGTGAGGCTTGCTAGTGCGGTCATATGAGACGTAGCTGGCAATCGCATATGTGGCGAGGCTTGCTAGTGCGGTCAGATGAGGCCTAGCTGGCAATCGCATATGTGGTGAGGCTTGCTAGTGCGGTCATATGAGACGTAGCTGGCAATCGCATATGTGGCGAGGCTTGCTAGTGCGGTCAGATGAGGCCTAGCTGGCAATCGCATATGTGGTGAGGCTTGCTAGTGCGGTCATATGAGACGTAGCTGGCAATCGCATATGTGGCGAGGCTTGCTAGTGCGGTCAGATGAGGCCTAGCTGGCAATCGCATATGTGGTGAGGCTTGCTAGTGCGGTCAGATGAGGCCTAGCTGGCAATCGCATATGTGGTGAGGCTTGCTAGTGCGGTCAGATGAGGCCTAGCTGGCAATCGCATATGTGGTGAGGCTTGCTAGTGCGGTCAGATGAGACCTAGCTGGTGAAGCCGTGACCGTGGTGGTACCAGCGACTGCAGCGTAACCTCAACCTTGCCCTTATCATTACTCCGCTGCGCCGCGACCACTGAGTGTAGCCGTTATTGCCGAGCTACTCTCATTGTACTCAGTCCCAGTGAGGGAGCCAGGAGGTTCAATATAATATAGCTACACGACTTTGTCGAGTTCCACCTTAGTTTTGGATGTTTACCCCAATTATGCCTCTGGTTTCCTTAGCTGGAGGAAGGCAGTGAGGCGCGACACAAACAATTGTTTTTTTTAATGTAGATTTCATAACGAGCACGGCACCTTAGGTACCTACAGGTCTCGAGTGGTCATATTGTCGTCTGATTAAGTTGCTGTTTCAAAGCCGCAAGCTGAACACGGAGACAGGAGTCAATCGGTGCTTGACCTACCTTGTACACCAAGTCTTGCCTCGGTGTATTCATGTGAAATACATGAAAGACATTATAAGACGGTGAGTGACCACTGATATTATTATTATTTATTTTGTGTACTTATTGTACGCAAAATAATGCAAGTGGATTTTCATTCTGAGCAAGCTGTACCTCTTCAACGAACGGATTTTTATTATTGCCGGTAGGTATTACTAGTGAAGCTAGTGACATATAGTTGGTTAGAGGACAATAGATGTGATACTGCGAGAGGTCGGAGGCGGCCGTGGTGCGGAGGAGAACCTCGGGAGGAAGCAGCTAGCACATTGACATTCTGAATGGTAATTGTATTTGAAATATTGTAAATATTTTAGCCGGCCGCCACGGCAGCCAGACCCGGCATGGATTAAATAAGCGCAGTCATTGATACATGAACTTCGGTGCTCGGAGATAAGGCTCACATTCCAATTAGTGAGCGATCGTATCGCGGTGTCGGATGACCGTCGTTAGCTATCCAGCCTCCATCTCGCCACGCCGCGGGTAACTTATACTGATTGGAAACAAGGGACGCGTACACATTTTGGGGATATTATTCCATTACAATAAAGTGTTCGATAGCATCATCTAATGACCTTAGTTTGATGTATGCATTGGAAAGCTAACTGCAAATTGCATTGAACACAATAGCTCGCGTACGGTGAAGACTAGCTAACGATCATACAAAAGCCTTTATTCCACAAACAAAATATAATTGCACTTACCGTAACTTATGTGTCAAGTATAGTTTTGGAAGTATTTCCTAAAAGCTTTTCCAATTAGATGAGATAACTTATCTCCGTCCTTCTTCCAGTAAATTACTTGAGTCATTTCTTTCGAGGTCGCCGACCCCAATAATTAACTCCTGTAGTTGGCAGTAATTGGGCTGAAAAGGTCGTGAACCCGTCGCTATGCTGGAGCTATTACCGTTTTTGCGCTGACTTCTGCGTATATAATTAATACCATTTGAACCCTTGCCATCGCTCCACCGCCGCATTGGTTACATTCATATTGGAACTAGTCAATAATCCTTCCCGTGTAAGTGTGTAAAGGTACTTGAACATTCACTTATTAACCAATCGCTTAAGGTATACGAAATACATCTAATGGGCCTTTCGTTTCTCTGTATGAAGGTCTGGTGGTCGGCGACAGGTTAGCCTGTCACGTTGCTACATTTGAGATATTCTAAAGAGAATTGATACACATTTATGGCTGACGTCAGTTATGAATAGTTTGCACCCTCTAGGTACCTACGACAAAGGCCGAAAACAACACGCTTTGTAGAAATCCACCTTAAAGTGGATAGATCAGGTATATCGTTGCCACGATGCCTATTGTTTGCGCTATCTCCTTCAGCATCGCGTCCGATACCAATCTATCGCCGCCGTACACAGTTCTGGTACGTACCTATTGTAGGAAGGGATCCATTGTTTCAATCATGGTTGCTATGTTCCACAATGTATGTACATATTCACGCGGACGTTAGATAACGCACACACGTACACAACAAACCAAAAAAGTGCTCGAAAGACATTCAAAGTCAGTGTCACACGGACAATATCAAAATGTACAAGGTGACTTGGACGAACTATCAGTAAGTGGGGAATACCAACGAGTTCTGTGTAAAGTTTTGTTCAAGATGTCTTCTATGTATGTTCTGTCCTGAGGTGGTGCTGAGGAAGTACATGGTATTCACGCCATTGCCGCAGACAGCTTCGTTCTAGCAGAGCTATCCACGGTAACGGCATTAATATAATGCGCATGAGCATTAGAAGTTTGTATCCTATTGACTACTACTTGCGATGCAGGTCACTCCAAGGAGCCTCATTGGTTTGTCTCTAAATACTCTAAGATTAATGCAGCTGCGACGACAGACTACAAATTAACACAGTGCTTGAAGCAGTAGTATGTTTGGTCGCATATCACGTCGTCCATTACGTTCGTACGCAAATAGCCTGAGCTTCTACATTGTCTATGGCAACAAACCTCGCATTACAACAATTTTCTTCTACAGCACCAACGTGACGAGTACACGGATATAGGTCGCAAGAACTACCGACCATTCAAGGATATTGTATCACTACTTGTATAGTGTATGGCACTGCAGCACTACCAGCGTATCTGGAGCACTTCCCGGGCACTGGGTGATGACTGGGTTATCTTTAAGGCGAATTTAGTTCGGGTAGTTCCAAGTTCGTGCCCTGCCCACACCAATAATGTACGTCTTTTGAATGACGATTTAAGAGTTGCAATGGTGTAAGCAATCAGGCCGATCTATCGGTGCGCTCCAGTGGAGACGGATCGATGGCCATTATCTTTTGTTGGCCATGGTGGGCGGGTAGATACGATTGAACAAAAACGAGGGTAATTTAGTTAAAGTTAACCAATTAGGCACCTTGAACGGCCAACATTGCAAAGCCAAACATTATTATTTTCTAAAGCCTGTGTATATATACCTAATATACTTTCTTATGTCATGTATCAGTGCTGAGCGTTGCTAAGTCCCGTTTCCATGGCAACAGTTTTTGCGGCCGGCTATCTCGCAAAAACCTTGACTCCGGTGTTTTTGCCGGGTTATGTCATGGGTACTGACTACAACCAGTTATTACTTGCCACGCTCATATTGCCGTCGACAGCATCGTCCGCCAAGCGATCTCTAACCTTATTGCAATGCGTGTAAGGCACTCTCAGTGCCGAGAACACCAGCATAGGTAGGTATTAGGTGTACGTTTTTTGCCCGATCTACAAAATCACCGTGAATGTTTTTCACTCCGGCATGTAATGATGGTACATTTCCTACTCTTTAATAATAATCGCCATTTTTTGTTGATGTTCTGTAATTTGGAATTAAATTACAGCCATCTACGTACGCGGATCCTGTTCGCAATACACGGCGGGCGGGCGGGTGGGCGGGCGGGGGCCGGTGGCTGGGTGCGAGCCAGCGCTCCGTACATCACTGGATCTTAGAACATTTGCGATTTCACAGCCCTTGTGAGCGACGACCTCATTGACAATTAAGGAACACCTAACCCAGCGGGCTGTGCTGGCAGTAACCGGGACAAACAGACATATTTTGTGTTGTAAATTACCGATAAACGCATTCCTTGAACGCTGCAAATGGATACAGCACCAGCCATTGTCGCCGATTATAGCTTGTGGCTGCATCTCCTCGTGGAGATCTTCTTGTGTATTGTGACGTCAGCTCGCGCTCCATCGCCGAGTCATAGCAAACAGACGCTGTACCCCGTATGACAACACCCTCATCACCAGCTCAGCGCACTCTCAACTCAACCGTAAGAAAATGTGATAAGGCTCAAATTGCAGTGCATATTAGGCAAACATATGACCTGAGAATCGGAGCTGTAGCAACGCGGAGAGTAAACAAGTTTAGAGGAGACACGTGTTGCGGCCGCTTTCAGTCGGAGCTGCACTAATTGCTAGGCGATGGAAGCCTTTGGAGCTCTGTGCCTATAGATGACTAGGCGAGACAGCAACAAGGCGATATTAATACTAAAGGCGACTGGCTCAGAATTCGAATGCTGAAGCATTCATCCATAGTGCAGTTCTCGCGGCAAACCGTCCTGACATCATAGCAATGAGCCGAGGGAAAGCTTGTCTTCTAGCCTCTAACGAATGATACAGATGCTATAGGTTTGCGGCTAAGGACAAGCAATAGAAAAAACACAAACTTTGCGCTGTCATATTTCGGACTAAGTTTTTGCTCTGAGTCTACATCAGGACAGAGTATATAATATTAAAATGGTTATGCCTTATGTCGTGGGGCGACGGTTAAAATTCGCCTGACATAGTCTCACGGGCTATGTAACTATATATACTTTAATATTTGATCATGAAACTGTCACTCGTAATTAAGGATATTAAATAAATATAATACGAACTTATAAAAAATTCTTTTAGTTGGAGAAGAATTTGATTCAACGAAAAACTTTAATTTGATACTAGGTAAAGTATAATAATCTGAATGACTACCAAAGTGCATAATTGCTCCGAATTGCTTCGTGTCTTTCTCACGCGTGGAGGAAGTGGGCACGAATTATGTGGACGTTCAGGACGAAGGATGTGGGCTACTGAGCTGGCGGCCACTTAGCGAATACCCACTTAATTGCACTATTTAAGCGTTTATAATAACATATGATTTTATTTGGCCGACGAGAGCATGCCAGCTCAGGCTCACACACACATATGTATACTAGGTTGATCACTTACATCCGTTTTATGAAATGATTTGTCTCCAGTCAGCAACATTGTAGTACAGGACCGGTGCAGAGGACATCTTTAAAAGATTCGATTCCCCCTATTGAAAGCTATTGACGTACCTACTACTCTACCTACTAGGTAGAGTACTGGCTTGGATAACTTGGATGGCCTGCCTCAATAGACGGCACGTTCACGCTCACGCTATCAATCGTATGGCAATGACATTAGGTGAGGAAATAGTTGTTGCGTCATACTTGTCTTAATGCTACGGGATAGGGCAGGGCAATGACAACGCGGAGCACTTTAGCGGTGCACTTTAATACCTAAACAAAATATCTAAATTTATATCTTGCACACCACGGAAACAGCTTTTTGTGTATTTTAATTGGAAACGTAAATTAGAAGCACTTTTCTCAGTCATTTTATTTTGGTGCAGCAAAAACTGAATTTGACAAGGTAATTTTTTAGGACAAAAGCCTTGAATTTGCAATATACGTGTAATGGGCACACGCCTGCTCCTGTAGATAGTAGGTTTACAGTTACAGCCAGCCACATGAGACCTGCATTAGAATGAAGTAATGATGGGCACAGTTCGACTTATCTCCTCATGACTGCAGACCTTGTCAGCTTCTGAGTTCCTTAGCTTAGTGATTGTATATGCTCAAGTTGGACAAGCATGCAAAATATGGCAACCCCTCCGATCTCCCAGGGCACGAAGGCAACCTAAGTAATTCCAAAGGTGATATGAAGAAAACCACAACTGCACCTTATATAGCTCGCCTATTCGCCTCACACATGCCAATAAGTGGACATATGAACGTCTAGAATGATGAAAGTCTAGAAACTATAACCACAATTGAAAGCAAACCAATAAGTCTCATTAAACTAAGCTAAGCGAGGTCAGCATTCAGATGGGTGCCCTCTCAGATTACCGCGTAGTGTCATTTTCGAACAGCTGCAAGGAATTAATGTATTTTTTTTTTAAATTCAAATATTTCGCGTCCAATATTGGATATCACCAGAAAAGATATGATCATAGTACTCGCATATCAATGTTTTAAGTGCTCCTGAACTAAGGGAGGAATGGAGGAGTCCTACGACGTGATATTGCAATAAAAAAATAAGAGTAAGCTAAGATCAGACTTAAACATGTCACATACATAAATGTCAAATGCACGTAATAATGTTTTGTTGCACCGTGTCTGTATAGCGGTCTGTACATGTAGCCGTAATAACGTGTACGTAAGCCGCACACCCAGCCGGGCGTGCTCCACCGCTCCACCGCTCCACCGCTCCACCGCTCCACCGCTCCACCGCTCCACCGCTCCACCGCTCCAGCAGCCTGGCGGCCGTGACTCACGTCGGCAAATAGACGGCCCGACGCCTCCGCTGTTTACACACTATGTCGTTCGCAGTACTTATACGAGTGTAGCACTCAACCTGTTAGAGGCAGGTAATTAATATGCTTTAAAAGGAGTTATGTTGGAAAATAAGCCATTATGTCGCCCTGAACTCGATCTTTGCGGTGTTGTCTCTCGCGTTGGCTAAAGCCTTGCATTTGTAGCATTTGTACTGAAACACACTAAATAGCCGCTTTTACTTCACCGCCCATTTTCATAATTCAGACAAGAAACGGTTCGGCCTGACGCCTCATGACCTGATACATGAATACATGTATCAATTGACAGATCATAGGACAACACGATCGGCATAGTGGGGTAGCCGGGACACGTGACTTAGAGCGTCGTAGCCATGGCAACGGCAGCAGAGCTCACGCCACCGTGTCTGCGCAGGACGTGGTGGCGCGGCCAAGTCTAATCGTATGGCAGCGATCGCAGGCTGGGCCCGCCATTGTGCGCTAATGTATTCATAACGCGGTCGGCTGATGTCATGGCTGCGAACAAAAAACTTGCAAAAACCTAACGCCTTCACAACTAATGAATTGTATTTTTTCTATCAGCGCGTCAAATGTGCCTATTGAATTGTAATGCTCAGTTCGATCGAGCGCTTCATTGTCGTACAGTTGACACACGCCACACGTTGGTAGGCAGCGCCATCTATTCTGTCTTCAAGCACTTAGTCTTCGTGCCATATCTCCAGCTGTGTTAAAATGTGGAGATAAAGAATGGCTCGTTATTGTTATTGAGCGAGGGATCTTTACGCCGAGAGGCTCAGCGAGACTTCAATACGGGTTCGATTCCGGCGTTTACAATATCATTTAAGTTAACATTCTTAACATACTCCTAAAGCCATTAAATTCTGTTTCACTTCATATTCTCTCGAGTTATCTAATTCATACAAAGTGACGTCTCTCCATGTGTTTTATACCAAGTTAGCTGAGGTAGTCACATATAGGTAGCAGAATGGTTCGAGTGCGTTATCAAACGGAACACTACACATGTCAGCTTACATCTGACTATTCGTGAATATTTTTCTCGTGAAGTTATACGTACATTCTGGCAAGTGCATGTAAAGGCTCATAACAATGGATTAATGATATTTACTGTAATAGGTACACATAGCGCAGTAGTACTAGATAGGGCCCCGTGGCCACCAGCAGCCAGGGGGTGAGGGAGGCGGCCGCGTTGCAGTACCGCTTCTCGCACACGCACACGTGGTAGCGCGCGAACAGGGAGATGGAGCGGCTGAAGGGCGTCAGCGAGGCCCCGGGGGAGATGATGCACTTGTCCTTCTCCTTCTTGAGCAGCGCCTCCAGCCGCGTGTAGCGGTGGGTGGCGAAGTTCCTCACTCCGTACCGCGGCCACCAAGAGCGGCAGCCGCGCTGTGTATAAGTCCGGCCCACGTCCAGGAACCGCTTGTAGCAGCCACCTCTATAGTTGCCGTAGTAGCCGCGGATCAGACCCTGGTCCGAATGGTAGTTCGTGGACATGTAGCGCTTGGGCTCGGCGCGGACCCTGGACCACGTGCCGTCGTTCCTGAAGCATCGCGCGCGGAAGTACCGCGCCAATGTGCGGAATCGCCAGTCGGGAGACTGAAACGCATCGTGGCACAGGGGGCTGTCCGGGAGCTTGTGGCTGCTGTGCATGCCGCAGGCGAAGCACGTCCCCACCTTCCAGTAGTTCTTAAAGGCCAGTATTCGCCGCGACGAGTTAGTGCGGGCCGTGGACGAAGGAGGCGCCGACCCCGTGGAGGGCTCGGCAGAGCTAGTCACATTGTACGGGGTAACTTCTTGACCATATTCAGTCGTATAACCATACTCAGCGTCTTCTTCTATCATCTCCTGACGCGGCATTTGCGACTTCTTCAGGTAAGGCATCTGGAAAGACATGCCGTCGCCATCGAGCTGGGCTTGTTGCCTGCGCCTGTAGTTGCGTGGTATCTGGCGCAGCTCGGGCACCTCTTCCAGCAAGTACGCGTAGGTTTGGTCGTCCAGCTCGTCGAGGGACATGCTCCAGTCCCTGGGGGCGACCAAATACTCGTTGGGGTTCTTGGATCGCGACAAAAGAGAATTGTTCACTTCTCCGAAACATAATGATATCAAAAACAAAATTAAAGTAGCAAATCTACAAAACGACATTTCGCAAGCTGTCAAAGGCGACAGTTGACTTCTGTGAGGTGAATACATGATGGGGACGTAAATAGGTAAAGGCCTGAGGTTAAACATGTGCACCTTTTTTCTATTCATGACATGGATACTTATCCTTCAGCCGCATTTTGCTATATTAACTAACCTTTTATATATTTATATAAAATACAAGGCGTCACGGATATTAAATGGGGCAAATGTTCATTTCAGTGGTTCAAGTGGTGGTCACATTACAGCAGCGATCTGAAGTAATATGCTTACCTAATAACAATACACACGTATCCTGTGCTGAGCCCTATCCGCTATGCCCATCGGCAACAGACGACCTGTCCTGAAAATGTTAAGTAAGGCTGACCCAGAGCGGTTAACCTATTTGTACAGGACAGCGATTGCCTCCGAGGGTCACTTAAGTGGGTGCTATCCGCTCCCCTCCACGGATCACCAACTCCTTGTATTTATAAATCATCAACGTAGCAATTACTCGTAATGAGCAATACCCCGATAGATCATTGTAATTATTTGTATGGCCACGGGCCATTAGGCTGTCAGCAACAATGCTGTCCCGGAGCACACAATGGCGGGCCTACGTCACGCCTTGGAGCTCGAGGTGGCCTTGGTTCGTATCAAGTTCATCAGTTCATCGCTCGTTTTTGCTCGTCGCCAGACTCCCATGACCTCCGCTCCTCCCCTCTGCCAATTAAACACAAGTCCGTGATGCCATGATGTATACAACTCTAGGGCTCTACATAGGCTGGTCCAGGTTGCTGGAGATTATTCCAATAAGCTAATTAGCTCGGCCATTACAGCGGGTTGCGTCACCGCGCTAGCCTCACCATAATGGCTGTCGTACTAATCGTATTTTGGAAAGTTTCCATTTTATGCAAACTCATTTTTTTTGCTTCCTGGGGGCGTTCCCTGATGTATTGTATAATGACTCCTCATAAGCAGGCACCTACATCTCTTATTATAGAAAAACTAAGCATTCATGGTTGATAAAGCAGATATACTATGTAGATATGCGATTTTGTTTGGAAGAACGAATTAAATTTTCAATAAACCTGGAACAAATTGATCGATAGATCCACGCAGGTAAAGTTACAGGTATTTGAGGTCGTCGAACATGTAGGACAAGATTATTAAATAGGTGGAAGGTGGAAGGAAAGAGATCTATAATCTATAAAGGCTGGCCTTCCTTTCTGAGAGAGATGCAGCGTGCTTACATGAGTTATACATATATAAGCTTCATCGTTAGTATTGTGTGGTCGAGAGTAATGTCATTGTTACCTCATAGTGTCACTTGTGTTAATTACACCAGCTTATGCCAATACTAATGTCGGCTATGTTCAGCCTGCGAGTCATCTCACACGAGATGGCGCTCGTTACAACAATCATATCCCATTTCAGAGACACGACCGGCTAATGTGTTTTTAATTATAGTATTGGTGTAAATACACCCGAGTTGGGGGGGTGACTCATCGCGCCAGCTAATTTGCCACTTGACGTTGATACCGTCAGGTCGGCATCATGCTAATCATTACCGTAGGGCGAGAGAGAGAGTAGACCACTAGCGTCCTCTACACTTACAGACACCGATGGTCACCCTACAAACCAGTCCACACGTGCTCACTGACAAAATGGTAAACAAAAGTAGGTATTTATATTGAAAGTCTGCTGAGATAGGCTGATAGTGCTATCTTTAAGTATTATTATTCTCTGTATCTACCTTTATATTTTCACGTCTTCCCTACTAGGGTCACCAAAGGGTTAAGCAGAGGTATTTAGGTAGTATCCACACACCCAATTACTGCCAGAGATATATTTTAGGTGCCAACATGACACCTTGGCGACTAGATCGCCGTTAGACAAGCACGATTGTTCATACGCCTTTGATTTTCATTTTGATGTTTTCATTGACCGTAAAACTTGTGGTGTGACTAATCACTGAACAAAATTTCAGAAAACTCTGGTACAGACGGGATTCAAATCTGCAATCTTTGTGTTGCAGGCAATTCACTCGAACATCTCGGCGTCCACGGCTTCTCTGTATCTGTCAGTACTATAGACTATTGTGGCAGTGCTGCAGTGCTCAGTGGGACCAATGGCAAGTGGATGCGACACTCTGGAATGGTATCGATCGCTCCGTACACAATAACCTCGCCAGCCGCAAGGTGAAACTGGTACCTCGTGGTAACGTGTACAGGTGAACACTGCACTGCACCACAAGCCCTGTCATTGATATATTCCTGTAGTTCTCTTGCTGAGACACTTCACCTACTTATTATTGAGATGTGCAAATGGAGTCTTGTTGGTAATGAGATAACATGAGAGCGCGCCTGCTCACCCGCCAATCTGCCACGTCAGTATTGTCCTCACCCTCCCCGCGTAAGCTGGGCTCCGGGTGTCCTGAGAGGTGTCGAGAGGTGCAGAGTGCTCGGTGCACCCTCCGCTCCCCATATAGAGCCCTCGACGTTCGAGAGGGTTTTGTTTCGTCTGCTACTGGCTGTGCTGTAGGCGACCGCATCGAGCCGTTTACAGGTAAATACAACAAGATCGGCCAATGTTAATATAGAGTTCAGAAAAGTTAAATATGAACGACGTTCTCTTTTAACGTCGCATTAGTTGTAATACTGTAAATCTGATTGTAAATCTTTTCTTTTATAGGAAATATTGCTAATAATAGACACGGCACAGCATCGTCCAAGTCTCGTGTGAGTGAGCCAACGGCACGGCATAACAAATACTAAGTCATCGAGATCTTTCTTTCGAAAAGTAATTGTATATGGTTGAAACTAAGTAGCACTACTTCGTTCACTGTCGTAAGGTGGGATGGATGGTCGTTGTGCTAGCAACGAGAGCTCATCTCCCGTTTTATGCTGGTGGTACAGAAGTCACCATAGCGTCGACAAGGGGCCAGCCATGTCGTATGCAGGTAGCTTCTCCCGTGCTTGCCGCCCTGGTGGTACTCGGGTCAACGACCTGTACATAACACTGCGCCTTCACCAAAAGCTTCATCATGATTCATTCCCTCATTGCATTGCAATCGCACAAAAAGAGCAATTAATAATAATCTATTTGAAGGATTTGTATATTGTGAGAGACAAAGCGTTTGGCTTCTAAATAAGTTCGTTGCATGTGGTACGAGAGCATCGTGCGGCAAATCCGCCTTTGACGTCATACACATAAGGTTGGTTCCGGCTTGCAAGCCCTGTTAATTTACAATTAACTGATGACATTAGGTACATTTTGAACCCTACATTCAGCTAGATAAGGTCTTAAGTATGTGACCCCGCTTCTTTTTCTTTGGCGTATTAATGCACGTGTTGTGTGATTGTTTGTTTGTGAGTCATCAACCGGTTTAACCGTGGCTTAACTGAAGTACTTATTTATTTATGTTCATCAATTATACTCAATACATTATGAGCCTTAACTGGATACACTTAAGATATGTTTTCAGTTCTTTATATGCTCTGGAAATTGCGTGAAAATGATTTCTTTATTTAAAATGTAAAATGATTCACAGTCATAATGTAAGCTAATAGGATTCATATCATTTCGTAATGAGTACCCGAGTACATAGTGATGTACTACATTGCTAACTATATATAGTACAGAGCCTAAGGTCCAATCGTGCTGGGTGCTACCGATCAATACAGTTTTATATATTACATACATACATACATATCATCACGCCAAGTCCCTAACGGGGTAGGCAGAGAGTATAGAGCGCCAGTTCTCTCTAGACTTACATACCTCTTTCGCTTCGTCCACATTCATCAGTCTCTTCATACATGCTCGTCGGTTTCGAGTACTCTTAACGTTCCCGTCCTTCAGAGTCCGATCTATTTGATCCAGGTAGTTGGAACGTGGCCTTCCTCTGCCTCTTCTTGCACACACTTTTGCTTTGTATATCTGTTTCGTCAATCTTTCTTCACTCATCCTTTCTATGTGTCCAAACCAACGTAACATGCCTTTCTTCATCTTTACAATCACGCCCTCATTCACGCCAGTTAATTTGCGAATCTCTTCATTGCGGATTCGATCTGATATCGTGACGCCGCACATTTTTTTAGAAGAGATCGCATCTCGACTGCATTCAAGCTTTTTCATACTTCCTCTGACATACCCAGGATTCGCTGCCATACAATAAGGTAGGTACCAATATCGCGTTGTGGACAGCATAATAATTTTATATATTAACATAATATAATAACTTACATCGTCACGACTATAATAGACATACATACATACATATCACGCCGAGTCCCTAACGGGGTAGGCAGAGAGTGTAGAGCGCCAGTTCTCTATTGTATGTATGTATTATATCAGTATTCAAATCGTTGCAGTGGTTTGAGTACCATATAATAATAATAATCTTTACCATACATTTTCATCCGGCTGTGGTTGTTTTGCCAAAAGTATCATATCCCAGGTGCTTTGCTAAGTGCATCCGTACCGCATGTAAAATTTAAACAAAACTCGTTTAGCTAACCAACCGTTACAGACAGACAGACACACGATCTCATTCTGTTAGTATGGATTATCTACTGTTATTTCAATACTTTTAAGCAAGCGATACACTTATAATGTTGCGATAAGGGTGACAAGAGTGTATATGGGCACCTGCGCCCGTGGACACCTTACAGGGGTAGCATTTGGTCGTCCCCCTGTGGACGTGCCTCGGTGTGAATACAATAAACGTGTCAATTTGAGAGTCACTAGTCACCGAGTACATTAATAGCTTCTGCCTATAATAGCTGATAGCTGACCTTGGGCCCTTGGGCTTTGGGATGTCAGTATTGATGTGATCATTTGGGCACGTTGTCAGCTCCCACACGCCTGTACACCCGCGTAAAGTTATAAAACCCGAACAGTGAGCACTGAATAGATGCCTCCAGCCTCCAGCGAGCGTCTGCAGCTCAACCAACGAGTCAGAACGAGAGGGGAGATCTCTAGAGTGTAATTTCACTAAGTCTGCACCGCCGCGAACCGGATAATTCCGGTTACAACCGGATTATGGCTTTATCTAGTGGAGGCAAGGCAGTTTATTTCTCTCGTTAGGCTTAGCGGTAGGCTCGTGATTTGCATTATACATTCGGTGAGCTAAGCCAGCCGGAAACGAGCGCTTTAACACCGAAGGATAATGGTGTCACCCTGTCACCATGTGAGCCTCGGCGCTGCCTTGGGTAATGTTGCTGGTGGATTGCCAGCTCGGTTCTCCTTTATTTGGCTTTAGTTCTAAGGTAATGTACGTGTGTGAGGCCTTGGCAGAGGGATAAATTGACCTGGTGCGATTGCCCAGGAGTACAAGTCAGCAGTTCCAGTGGCATGTGCAAGCCCCTAGGCCCCCAGCTTGCGCCAACAATTACTGATGATTGATGATATGCCAGTAGGTATCGCCACAGTATGGCACTGGCCACATTTAAACACTAAAGCTGTATTACACTCGCGGGCATATGTCGCGGGCGCTGGGTTTCGTATAATAGGTACTAGCCGTGCCCGCTGGCTGCGATATGTGTATGTAGACCAGTCATCAAGCATAGTCCCCCACGGGGTAGGCAGAGAGTAGAGCGCCAGTTTATTCTAGACTTACATTCCTCTTCTGCTTCGTCCATCACATTCATCAGTCTCGTAATACATGCTTACCGGTTTCGACTATGAATTTATATATTTTAGCACGCCTCACGGGGACCCTCCGGGTAAGTGTTATATGCATCATTAAGCATCAAGCGTCAAGCAGTTGTGTATATATTCAGGCGAGATCGTTTATATTGTTTATGTTATGGAACCCCAAAATCAAGCTTTCCAATTTAAATTGATGAAGGCTTCAAAACTTGTAAGCTCGTGGCACCACCCATAAAGGTGTCCGCACACTGGAAATGGTAGCCTTTTATTGACCTATCTTAGTATAACATGATACAATGTATTATTTTATAATATCAATAATACGGCTCGACTGATGGTAAGTAAGTAACAGTTGCTTGCCTATTCATTACATTTATTCCAATACTTACTGTGCATCACAAATATCTGTAAAAAATATGTTTCAGGTTGCTAATAGGATTTTTATTTCCTAAAATACACAAAATAACTGTAACCGTCCATCACCTCTCCTCTCTCCAGGAGGACAGCCCACGTGTTAGCGACTCCTGCCTCTGATCCTAATCGTACAAGTATCCTACACCATGCCGATGGTTTGTTAGTTTTTGTGTTTAGCTAATTAATCCCTTTTATTATTGATAATGTACACAAGCCTTAAGCAGCGAGATAAACGATAAAGCCACGGCCATTAATCCGTCGGGGGGCCGGGGGCGGGGGGCCGGGGGCCGGGGGCCGGGGGCCGGGGGCCGGGGGGCACACTCCACAAAAACGAGAGGTGCTCACAAAAACTGGAAGAAAAGTAAAAAGACACTAACCGGTTCGCTACTGGACACGGGCTTAAGGCGAAGCACACTCGACATAGCGCTTTAAAGCCTTGGCGTGTGGGGACGAACATCCGTTGCTGAAAGCCTGAATTTATCGAAGCTTTAGCAAAGTGTAATAGCTTCACGCCTTCCCACAAGAGTCCCCGAAGGGGTAGGCAGAGGTGCTTAAGTAGTGCCCATACACCCACTTTCCGCCAGAGATATATTTTAGGTGCCAACGTGACAGATGGCGAGTTCATCGCCGTTACTCAAGCACGACTGTACTATATACTGAATTTCTCCTCAGACGTATGCAGGTTTCCTCTTGAAGTTTTCGTTCACCGTAAAGCTCGCGATGTGACTTATCACTGTACTTAAGTTTATAAAAACTCATTGGTACAGTCGAGATTCGAACATGCGATCTTTGTGCCGCAGGCAACTATTTGAACCATTCGGCCACCACGGCTTTTTGAAGTGTAATATAAGTATAAATATATATTTAGAGACAATTCAGTGACACAACCATATGATTGTCTCCGTCACGACGCCTTCCTGTTAAAGATGAGCGTTCTCTTGTGAAGAATTTAGTCGACACCTTGTTGTTGCCTTAATTAATAAGAATCTGAGCTTGTTATTGATCACTGAGTATTGGAGGGTGTCTGACGTGTTCAGCTGAAGCTCAATGAGTGTCAGTACGCCGTAACCTCTCGCTACGGCGAGTGTCAGTGGCGTTTGGCGTCACTCTACTCTTTACTGAAGTTATCTGTAATGAGAGGCTGTATACGCCTTAAACAATTTATTACACGATAAGTGTATGTATTTTTTTGCTCTTGTCAATTTCCTGCCGTCCGTCCGTCCGTCCGTCCGGTTACAAGAAACAATACAGGCTTCATTATTCAAAAGCTCGGAGAATAAATATTGTCTCTGTCCATTTAAGTATGACCAGTTTATTAGAACGATGTATATTTTTGCACTTGTAGTTTGTTTATTGTTTCGTTCACTTGGAAGCTGTCCATCTGCCTATCTTTGCCTACTCCTAACAAGCTATGAAGGCTTCTTTATTATACAGGTCCCCAAGGCGCGAGTGGCTCCTTTGGTGTTGCAAGCGTCCTCGGGCGGCGGTAACTTGGCATGAATGCTAGTAAATTTTGAAGTTTCTTCTAAAACAATTTAAATTGCTAGTGCGATAGTTGGTATCGCCGCCAGCTAACTCTGCCGTGAGTTTATCCCCCACCCCGGCCCCCCTCGAGAAACAGTCGTAAACCAATCCTAAAAGCCATTGCCGAGGCCCGGTAAATAAATGCAGCCTGTATTTAGCTTATTTATCACCCGTGTACAGCCATTGACGGCTGGAGAGTTATTGTGCTTCTTAAATGTGTTAATGCTCTTCTTTATTGCCGCGTCACAGCCGCAGTACCGTTACTGGCAGCTCCACCGATAATGTGTGCGTCTCGCGGTATCACTACACTACACTACACTATGAAGACAGGAGCTCCTGAAAGTTTAAAGACAACCTGCATATGGGTTGGAAGACCGACGCAAATAGGCATCAAGGTATTGTTAGGTCTCGGTGTAACCAAAGCTACCAACATCTCCCAATGCACAAACCACAAGGAGACGTATCATAAAACAAACACTGCCCAATCTATGGCGCCTCTCTGTTTGCCTCGCTCCATGTAATCCATGTTACATCTCACCCAAATGAGTGGAGCCATTTATTCAAATATATCTTCTTTGAAAAGCAAGAGCGAGTTCGTGGTTTTCCTTTCTCTCCAAATAATTAAGTCGACGGGTCATTTAGTAATAGCCATTCAATAAATACGTCTCAGGTATTTATCTAACGTGAGATAATATGGCCGCAGCTGTTTAATAGCTCTGTGTGGGCACTGTATGGCTTGGAGAGAGTAGCTGAGCTCTACGTGGTTCATTGAAATATTCAATCCTCTGTTAAATGAATATGTATATTGTACCATAATATGCGCGAGTAACGCATGCAGCTTACTGAAACCCAAGCTCTGTAACGTACATAAACATTTCCACGAAAGCTCGTAAAACGGACCGTTTTCATACAACACGAGTGTTTATAACTGCAACTTGTATGCAAATAGGTAAGAACTAATAATTATATTATACGGAGTGCCGGAACACACAAAACGTTATATTTAACAGCATTGCCACTATGCGGCGTCGAAAAAAACTTCAATTCAAATGTTGTTGACACCACAGTAGTCAGTAATGACTTGAAGAAGAGAAGAGAAAATTATGTTGGTCATGTCGCTTTACTGTGATCATTTGCTAAGCAGAATATGGCCTGAGCTCACGTCGGCGCCCGCCATCTTGTACTACCGCTTGCGCCATTACCCAGTAGCCAGTCTCTCTCCTCTGCATGTTTCACAATAATAATGTGTTTAAGCTTATAATTAATTGACTGTGTGGCAATTTATCTGTTTCTGCAAATATTCTGCAAAAATTCTGAATATATTCGAAGTTGTTGGGCAATGATAATAGCTCATGTAAAGTGCACGCCGGATTGATTTTATAGAAATGATGTTTAAAAACACAACAATGGACGATGCACACACCACGATTTCCATAGGAGTCCCATCAGATGTTAACCAGCATACCATCCCTCTCAAGCACCTCGTGCTAGAGAGTGCCAGCGAATGTTGTCCAGCGAGTCCTACGGGAGATGACACGCTTGGTTACTGACTGATGTGGAACGACAAGATCCTATCTCAGTTCCAGTTTACATGATTTCTTTTTTGTTTCAGCCCCAACTGGGGGCATTGTTTGCTTCACCCTTTGTGTGATGGACCAATTAATTCTATTTACGACATCTTGTTGGACTTTATTGCCTTTTCATGGATATTACATTTCGACGTTATTTATTTATGTTACAAAATGATTTAATGTCGACTTCCTTTGAATAAATTATTAACATCAATATTGCTACTTTCGTACTTTTGCCATATCGTAATCTTTTGCTTCCGGTTTAATTTAAGAATTAATTACTCCTGACGATATCTCCAGTGGAAATTCTAAGATCGTGTCTTTAACCTACCCCGTTAGGGACTCAGCGTGATGATATGTATGTATCCCTAGCGTTCAATCATTGCTGACTGTCTGCTGTCACACGTGACACATCAAGGCTTCTGTAGCTGTATATCACCCTGATACCAACAGCTGATCCCACTTTAACTGCAAGTATACTGAGCTGAGCAAGCGCTCGACAAATCAAATCAAGCCATGTCTTTTTCAATTCCAGTTTAAATAAAACTTTCACGGTCTCTAAGCTGCAACGACATCAGTTGATTTCGTAAGTAAACCAGTTTGGTTTCCTTGAATTGAGTGTTTTGACTTATAAAGTGCGAGTAAGCTTCACCATGGTGGTGGTATTTACTGTAGCCGTCCTGTACAAAAGCACTGCACTGAAGGCTGAGTGCGACCAGCGCGCACCTCCAGCGCGCACCTCCAGCGCGACAGCAGCCAATACTTTGTGTAACTAACCATAAAAAGGTCATGATTACATCCAAATAACGTATTTACGTTCTCCGTTCACGGTTCAGGGCGTCCTTGCAATGGAGTGGGGTCAGGCCCCCAGCCCTTTGTGAGGGCCTACGACGGTGGAACTAATAACGAGGTCGGTTGTTTGAAATGTTTGGTGATACCTACCTCTGTTATGTATTGCTTGCTGCGCCAATTGGGGAAGTGAACACAAAGGCGGCATTAAAGGCTTTCAAGGGATTATGACTTCCGGAACCTCCGCAAAAACAACAAGCCAGTATTTATTTGTCTGTTCCGTTACATAGAATAATATGTACCAGGAATAATGTATTTGGTTATAGCGTTGATACAAACACTGTTCGCTTGATCGTCTCTCTAACCATTAACAAAGGTAACTATCAAAAGATTCTCGCTTCTTGTAACTAATCGTAAGCTCTCGTTATCATTTGTTGTATATATAATGAATCTTTCCCTGCATACATCTTGTATCCTCGCCTGATACGTCTTTGTATGAGCAAGAGATCCATTAATTCGTTAGAGGATATCAAGCTTACATCATTCAAAGTGTCCTACTAGTATTGTCAATTTGATTCCGAACTAGATGATGCTACCATGCTTCATGACACTGGGTGCAGGTACTATAGGTACCTGCACCCATAGGTACTCGATAGGTACTCGAGATATGGTCCATGCTAAGTCTATACGTTTTCCTCTAAATTCCATATATGTGGTTCCATCTCAGAACTTGTGTTTCAGGTCACGTCTTTCACATTGTCTTCTCGTGTCCTGTACGGGAAATGTTCCCAGCGAGAAGTTTCAACCGATCAATATTTATTCACTTCCGAACAATTCCCAAACTAACCCTTCAACAAAAAACAATGGTGGAATGCCGAAGATAGCGCCCCGGGGCCGCTCCCAACTTGGCTAGTTAAAGTTGCGCCAAGTTAGCCAACTTGGGACTTGGATGAGCAACTTGCACGCCTTACATCCGACCCTATCTATTACCCGGCTATTAGCAGTAATTACCTCGATCATATTATACACGTGTGTACTATGTTATTGTAAGGCTGGGGACGGGGGAGGGGGGGTAGGGAGTTCTTATTCCAATGGGTCGTTAGAAGCGTGGCTCTTGAGTCAAAGAAGACACATGATTGTATGTCCTATGTTAACAAAGGGTGTGTGTATATTGTGCTCTAAAGTGGCAAACATGCACGCCGCCTGTATGTTGGACGCGACAACCATCGTATATATGTATGTATATGCTAGCAGCGTGCTCCCGGAGCAGATCTAGTATCATCACGTATATGGCGGATATTAATTAAAGTCAAACGTTTGCTGCAGGCGGGAGACCACGACTGAGCGCAGAAGGCACCTTATGTCCCAAGCTGCCAGTGGAAGCCGGCCAATGGTGATACCACACTAAAATATTTATGAGATCGTTTTGACCGTGGTGGCCGAGTGGTTCGAGCAGTTGCCTGCAACGCAAAGGTCGCAAGTTCGAATACCGCCTGTACCAATGAGTTTTTCTGAACTTAAGTACAGTGATTAGTCACACCACGAGCTTTACGGTGAAGGAAAACATCGAGAGGAAACCTGCATACATCTGAGAAGAAATTCAAAGGCGTATGTATAGTCGTGCTTGAGTAACGGCGATGGACTCGCCATCTATCACGTTGGCACCTAATATACCTCTGGCGGAAAGTGGGTGTGTGGGTATTACCTATACACCTCTGCCTACCCCTTCGGGGACCCTTGTGGGAAGGCGTGAGGATATATTATTATATATAGATCGTTTTGGGAGGTTGTACCAAATCTAAATGTAATAAGGTTTCATGGGCTCGACTAAGCCTTATTACTATCTAATCAGCTAATTTAATGTTCCCATAAAACCCAAGTGCAGCGCGCCTCCACCACGAATCGGCGCATAATCTGTAATAGAAGCGTGGCGAGCTCATAACATAATTAACAGTAATCACCCCATTACACAGTTGCTGAGGAAAGGGTGTGTCATGGCGGCTATAGCGATGAAATACTAGCTATTAGGCCATAGCCTTGATGGACCATCGCGGGGACACGGCCTCTTAGTGCCTGCGTTGGGCGAGGTGGAGCGACTTGCTCGGATATCAGTTCATATCCATTTATGGCTCTTAATATACTTTGTAAGGACGCGAGGGTCATATGAACAATACATACATACATATCATCACGCCGAGTCCCTAACGGGGTAGGCAGAGAGTATAGAGCGCCAGTTCTCTCTAGACTTACATACCTCTTTCGCTTCGTCCACATTCATCAGTGTCTTCATACATGCTCGTCGGTTTCGAGTACTCTTAACGTTCCCGTCCTTGAGAGTCCGATCTATTTGATCCAGGTAGTTGGAACGTGGCCTTCCTCTGCCTCTACTTGCACACACTTTTGCTTTGTATATCTGTTTCGTCAATCTTTCTTCACTCATCCTTTCTATTTATTTATTTTATTTATTTATTTATTTACAATTAGCACGACAACGTGGTCATTTACTATGTGTCCAAACCAACGTAACATCACCTTCTTCATCTTTACGCGCCCTCATTCACGCCAGTTGTTTTGTGAATCTCTTCATTGCGGATTCGATCTAATATCGTTACTCCACACATTTTTCTAAGAGATCTCATCTCAACTGCATCCAAGCTATTTTCATACTTCCTCTGACATAACCAGCGAATCCTGGGTATGTCAGAGGAAGTGTCATATGAAAAGTTATATAAATGAATGGTCTTGCGAGGATTAACCATTTACTACGACGCCTGTTGTCCCGTACGACCCAAGCCTGGGCCCTGTACTGGCAGCATAAGGGACGCACTGTCCAACACATACATTTTTGTGGAGCTGTGTATTTAAGTACGACAGGAAAATAGCTGCATTAATTTTAGAGCAGACTTGCTTAGCTGGCAGTAACGTCAAAGACAATCGTCCCGAAATCATGCATGTATTTATCATTTACAACATTGACATTTGTTAATAATTTATTACTATGATAATTTTACATTGAAAGAAACGACTATATAGTTTGCTCGGAGTATAATGGCGTCAGTATACTTAATCTGGGCGCGAGGGACATTGTTTAATGAAAATGAAGTATAATTTCAATTGAATTTGCTGCTCAATGAACAAAAATCTCGTTCCTGATCTTCAAACGGGTCCCTCCGCCCTTCTAAGCGAAGCTAAAATAATAGATTCGCTTTTAAAGAAACGAAACCTTACCTAAAAGTACTACCTGGAATAACTAAAACCGACCGGACTAACACTGACTCCTGGAGACTAGTTAGCTATTCATACAGGGTGCCTCATAAAATAGAACAGTCTTCTAGAATGTGTTGTATATTGTCCTTGTCATTGAGATGATGCAAAAAACTGCGACAAAATGACAACATTATTAAAGAGGGTAATATTCACTCCGAAACATGCGTTTATATTATTATTTTATTAACTTATTTAATTACAATAACATGCGGTTTACAGAGAGATCTCCAACACACCAACACGCTTTAATCTATGTGTAGGTATTTGCAGTCAGCAAAAAGATCCTTAAGTTCACACTGAGTGAGCAAGTATATGTTTTTCCAGAAACTATTAATAACATATAAAAAATACAGTTAGACTCCATATGTGTACATTATCATTACAGCTGATTTTTATGTGCTAATAAAGTAATAAAATGTACAACTGAGAATGTAATTTATTTCTTTCATGGTACCTACTCTATTACATATTTGTCCGATATTTTGGCACACTGCATATTTAGTCGCGTTCCACCACAAGCGGCGGGGGCCCACTGCGGCCGGCTGGGACAATGGGGGCCTTTGTCCTCGGGGTAATGTCTATGCTTCATGTTTTGATTAAATTGAAATCAAGGGGTGAACTACTCCTTTGTGACGGTCATAGCGGCATGGTGGCCGCTGCTCTTGGGCGTCGTGTGTATGGGTGCGCCGTGTGTATGGGTGCGCCGTGTGTATGGGTGCGCGGAGTATATACATGTATGCAATGCGCCCCCATAGTGCGCGCGCTGCATGGGAACGTATTACCAATAATACTGTAAGCAGGGTTCATACAATATCAGTTTTTGAACCAAATTCCGGGCGTTAGAAAACTAACTTTTTGAGTGATTGTACATGGCATTACTATCATTTATGATAATAACACTATGCAGAGCTCTGAAGTAATTGTATGGGTTTATTTCTCTATCAAAACAAGGAGATAAGCCGACAAATTGAAGTGACATCATTATGTCGCGGGGCACGTGTACGCATCACAAGAAAATGTATCGCTTTACACGCGCTCTCAGTAATCCCACGGGCACATATGAGGATGGGGCCGAGTGCTAAGCCATAGGCAGGCTGGCGGAGCTACCAGTCACGCCCAGCTTCACTTGGGTGAAAATATATTCCTGAAATACAATCGCAGCGCCACCTGACGGATACAATTGTAAATGGTTTAGACCATTCTAACTCCATTAATTTCGGTCTAGCCGTTAAGGAGGAGTAGAAAGAGGATATCGTCAACAACTCTATTCTTATAGCCTTAACCTACATACATATCATCACGGGGTAGGCAGATAGAGTAGAGCGTCAGTTCATTCTAGGCTAACACCTGTTAGGCTTCATTTATATACATTGGTTAACGAATCTAAATTACGTTAAAATGTCCTCAGGCTCAATGATAAGCACTAGGTCGGATAAGACCGCTGTATATTGGCCTTTAAAACTACATACATAGTTTATATCCTCACGCCTTCCCACAAGGGTCCCCGAAGGGGTAGGCAGAGGTGTACAGGTATTACCCACACACCCACTTTCCGCCAGAGATATATTTTAAGTGCCAACGTGATAGATACATACATAGTGCGCCAAACATGACGATCTAAAAAATGGTGTGTCCTAAAATCCTTATCAACAGCGGTATAGGGTGCAGAATCCAATATCCAGGGCGCAGCTTGTAGCGACCACGGTGGCGACCTTCGAGCCGACCGGGAGCTATACCCGGGAACGCAGCCCGTGAAGGACTACGCGCCTTGACCCGGTTATGTTCGTACTTGGAGCACAATCCGATATTACGGAGGCCTTATGGAGGCCGATACATTGAGGTATCGTTACTGGCAAATGACAAATAGGTGTATATTAAACTTTACACATTACAAACAATCAAGTGTTGTGTTGTGGCTGGGTGGTATGCGCGGTGGTGTGTTGTACAAACATTCGTGGTCCAAGCTGACACTGTCTAGTCTACGGTCAGGTGACTTTGTCCTCATTATTATCATAACCAGACAGAACTATAAACATATTGTATAAAGCCACCATTTGTTATTTGAGACAGGCACCGGACTAAGGGACTGTCATGCATTGTACTCGATGGCCAAGCGATGCGAGCACCAATCCTAGTCACGCCGAGGTACACTATGGACGAGTGGATCAATTGGACTAATACAAGCCCTGTTATAAACCGATTGATTATTTAGACTAGGTACTTATTACAATAGGGATCCAACTACACCATAATTAGCCATACCAGACGTAGTTCGTATTCTAACAGGTTTGATAAGAAATATGGTAGCATATAACGTTATGTTTTATAAGCCCGTATACTTGAGTGGCAGTGCCAACCGCACACCCACAGCACAGTATGTACCTACATACACAATATATATATAATATATATATATATATAATGAGCCCACCGTCCGTAGTACAAGCAAACAGCCATTAGATACAATCAAATACATTTGTATGTATGTTGTACTCCTGCGTAAGTAAGTAGACGTAGGTGTACTCGTTAAATACATATCCAATACAAGTCGACACTGTCCTGCCATGTACAGAGGGAAGCGTAAGGCAGTAGCAACACAACGCCATAGGGTTGTCGCTACATCAATTTGTTAAACTTTATATATTTATTATACCACCTTATATATTTATTTATGTAACCGTATATATTAGATGAGAAAGGATGAGTGAAGAAAGATTGACAATTTATGTAATGATTGAAAGTATGTATGTATGTATGTATATATTAGATAAGCGATCGCTGTATATTCGCTTAAACAACACCAAGTTACAACTCGCACGTGGCCAACCCTGAAAAAATCTTTTAGCACCCTTGAATAATGCTCTCTCAGGGTAACCTCAGCGAGGAGTCTCCGCTGCCTGAGCGAGCAAGGGAGGAAGCTCCTCTGAAACAGAGCAGTGCGAGACCTGCTTAGCTCTAATACGCGGAGAATGCACCTTCGATGACAAGAGATTTGGATATTTAGACAAGAAAATATATTGTCTTAACAATGATCAACGCATACAGATACAAAATTATGTACCTGTACAATATATATTAGAAGGTCCTAGCTCACACAACTGAACACAAATGTTTATTTTTATTATGTATAGTAATAATAATACGGTATACCAGAAGTGGTTTGTCTAGAATCAATTAGGTCAATCCTCATCAGACGCCAATCGCCATTAATTATTCCAAATTAATATACGTCCTCGTAAACAGAGCCAGGATATGATATCATCTACATTTTTTATTTATTTATTCACAAAACAACTTGTAATTGCATTAAATTAACCTATTTATTGGCGCAAATAGTGACGTTTATACAATAACAATAATCGTATATATCAGAGGACACTCGATTGATATTCAAATGGGACCCGTTATACGGCGCGGCGACACAGGCGTCCAGTTTCTACAAGGAAGTGCAAATGTATTGACGGCAAAACATGAAAATTAGGCGCAGTACTGGATATAAGTTTTTTCTCGCTGTTGGCGGCCCTGGGAGGCTGGGACGAGAGGCAAGCCTCCAAACATGACCGGTTAAACAAGTTTCTTGGCGTCAATCGGAGAGTTTTAACAGCCTATACCGTAATACTCCCCAGGAAATTCTCAACCGTATACCAACGACATAATTCTCAATTCGCCTTAAAGTTTACACAATTTAATGACATTTCGTTACAGGGAGAACTTAATTACATCTGTGCCTTTCTAACCATCGGAGCCACCATATGCGTGTCTCGCTCTAAACAGCTGTCAGAGCCAGTTTTCACAATTGAAACTTGAAAAATAGACACAGCGAGAGAATACTTACTTCACAGCGTGTAGACTTTTTATGTACAATTAGATACATTACAATACAATTTGTGTAATGCCTACTACATTCAAATTGTGATAAGTATCTTCACTTGGGCATCATGATGCCAAGCGTTTATCATTGCCTCCTATGGATACTTGTGATAGGCAATATATATATATATATTTTTTTTTTCCTTTCTGTACTAGAGTTTCATGAATTCGGTGATGTGGTCAGAACTGGAGTATCGCTTCCATGCAGAATCTTTCTGAGAACTTGAGATTAACTGACTGTACCTTCAGGGGCATGTCTCTACCCCTGTCGGGGTAGGCAGAGAGTGCAGAACGTCAATTCTCTCTATGCCTCCTTCGCTTCGTGCCTATTAATTAGTCTGATCGGCTTGGAGTATTCTTAACGTTCCCATCCTTGTGTGTCATCCAGCCACTTCTGCATGGTATATCTGTTGAGCAACCTTTCTTCAGGACTCCTGGAGCAGGCGACACATAAATGTGCTACATTTGTTTGCTGTGAACTTCTAATAATGATGAATGATCTAATACCTCATGCCCGCTGTGCGTGGGGACGTTTGAATATTCGCAAAAAAACATTATCTGTGTTCATCTGCTACTTACATTTTTTATAACATTCCTATCCAAGCGACTTTCAATCTTATAATTACTGTTGTATGATTGTAAATACAATGTTACCGTATGATGTGAAAGTGTGGAATATTCTAGTATTATGTAGAAGTATTAACAGTTGAGTGTAATGTTGAAGTTAAGCAAAGGTCCACCTGGAGCAGCGGTTGGTCGGCACTAGTAATGTTATTCAACAATTAACATTTGGAACTAACGTGTTTGTTTATGAGCACACGAGCGAAAACAAGGCGCGCTGGGGCTCTAACTAGGCTCTAACTAGGCTATAAAAAAGATATAAAACTTACGCATTGTGAAGGAAATAAAAGCTTATTAATTATTTTATATTACTACAATAGTCTTTAACTTTTTTATTAATATTAATTAATTAGCAGCTTCTGTGGAAAAATAGGCACTTACATAATGCAAGTAGTTTCAAATTTGAGACATTAAAATATTATTAAGTATCGCTATGTCTCGCGGCTACGGCCAGAGAGACGACATCTACTACACGCGGTAGGTACTAAACAGACCACCTAAAAAGATACATGCGAACTTCAGAATGTTTCCTCTTGATACAAAAATCAATTTAAAAAAGACCATAGACGGCGGTAAGCGCTTACCATCAGGCGGACGCTTGGTGATACCTCAGTGGTAATAAAAAAACATGCAATAAAATTGTGTTGATTTTGGCAGCCCGATATGATAACCGCACTAGTACTGAGCGAGAATACGCGCTATTCTTAGACAATAAGAGCAGATATCATTGAGTGAGTGAACACTTGGAGATATATGAAGCAGTTCACAATGTCGCATCCATCGACACTACAGATGCTGGGAGTCATGGCTCGCAGTAATAGCAGTTTCAGATCGCGAGGTGCTGGCTGCTACCTTACATGTAGGGCTTCCTATATTGGCTAGGGTCCCCGGAGGTATAGGCACAGTTAGCACTCTCTTTTGGTCGGAGCTATAATATGGGACTAAAGTGGCAAATGGTGAGTCCATCGCCGTTTTTTCAAACACGACCGTAGCTTCGGCTTTAAATTTCTCTTCAAACGTGAGCATGTGTCTTCTCGATATTATCTTTCACAGTAAGGGTCGTGTTATTAATCAATGACGTTCAGTTTAAAAACCTCACGGGTAGTGTCGGGATACGGGAGCCACCACGGCTCTTATCTGATGACGATGATGATGATGTGTCATCATCATCATCATCAGCTTTTGGTGATGCCTTTTAAGGCGTAACATATTTTCTTTATTTAGTATTATAATTGTTTTATATGACATTCATACAACTCTCCAGTAGTAGACGCCAATGTGATGTTTCGTATTAAAGTCAGGAATACGGGTGGGATTAGACATTCAGTCGGAGCCCGGCCCAACAGGCCCGCGGGTACTAAATAAAGAAACGAAACTAGTAGCAGAGCCAGTTCCTCAGGGCCGCGGAGCTAGGGTTGGCACTGATCCACGCTTGGGATAGTGGGATATTTATTTATAACTTACTTGATCTTAATACATTGCTTATGATAAAGTTTTTGGCATAACGGTAAGTAGTCGCTAACATCACAAAGATTGCAAGTTCGATTCCAGACTATACCAATGAGTTTTTCTGAACTACAGCGATAGCAGCTAAGTACAGCGATTAGATCGAACACTCAAGTTAAGTCAAGAGTACTCGAATCCGGCGAATATGTATGGAGCATGATATATGAGACTGAACAATATGGATGAAGCCAAAGTTGTCCATAAGTCTAGAGAGGATTGACGAGAGGACGAGAGGACTCGGCGTTATTGAATTGGACAAAAAAAAAAACATATATAACATAAAACTAAAAAATATTAATGAAATAATATGAAGTCATCAAGGAAATACCTAGCATACAATAAACTGATATTATTTGTGTTTACAACTTCTGTTCTATCAATTATAGTACCTAGTTAACTAGCATGCACTGACAGCCCTAGACGTCAGCACCCATCATTAAACCGGTCCGCGTGGGCAGAACTGCTTAACCCTTGTTTTTTGGGATCCACACGTGATTGCTTTTTGTTGGTTGTTTTTTATCAGCTGGTCGGAGCTCGCGGCGCTGCTCCAAGATAGAGGGAGAGGATCAAGCAGTTGCGCTATGGAGTACCTTACTCTTCACTCACTAGATCTTTGTGGGAGGCTATTCGGGGAGGCTGGGGACATAGAGCGGCTAATATTTAGCTTTTTCTACTATTACCTACATACATATCATCGCGCCAAGTCCCTAACGGGGTAGGCAGAGAGTATAGAGCGCCAGTTCCTTCGTCCACATTCATCAGTCTCTTCATACAAATAATACAAACCTTAAACTTTAAAAGTCGTAATATAAATATTGTGGTCATACATCGAGCCGCCTATATAGAAAACTACGCTAAGATGCGTCACGCGTTGTCAAGAGCACTTCTTGGAGGTAGCTAGGGAGTTTTCTGAGCTTTTCTAAATCCATAGCTTCGTTACTGCGGATGATCGCAGCACTATAGCTCGCTTCCAGTACCCAAGACTACGAGCTCGAAAAAAAACAATACAACAAGTTGTCTCCCCAAAGCGCTTTATTTTATTTATCATTGGTATTTTGATGGCGAATGAAACCAACTAGCGTCGTGCCATGCGCCTCACGCCGCATGTGTCTAATGATATCAAATGATACATAGCATAGCACATACGTACATAGACGCGTATGTACCGATCAGACACGCGTATGTGCACACTCAATACTGATAACAAGGGCCCGTCTGTCCGCCGGTTACGTAACTGTTATCACGCCAGCTGTGACCCAGTTCCTCTCCACCATTAAATAGTGAACATATTCACACCATATTACATATTTGATCGATCTATTTGCGTTAAAACGTGGCACAGATATACATGGCCTGTTGTTGTCGCGACTGACACTCAAACATCGACCCAACACCAACACCTGCAAGATGGTAGCTACCAGTCGGCCGCGATGGTATGTTGTACCTCCATGGACGGTAAACAATTCTTAATTAGTCACACCGGCACGCACTGGGCGAACGATTTATACGATTCGGTTGTAAATTTACTAGTACTGAACAAATTTCTGTAACTAAATACGCGATGGTAAGCCACCTTAGCCTGTGGGTGCAATACCAATGATACAGGGCGAACCTTACCCTTGAGATTTCATGAAACCTTATCAATCCGGGAACTGGCGAGGAGGAACCACCAGACCGACGCCAGTATCAAACTGTTTGCAATGCACTTATGAGCTTATTCTATAAAGCGGCTACGTTGGCAAGTGTGTATGTTTTGTGTGTATATTTGACTGAAATAAAACTACACTTATCTTAATTCCATAATGATACAGCGATGTTTAGCCCGTTTGTCTGTCTTAATATATGTTACTTAAGGATATGATTGTGTCCCTCTGCAAGCCAGGCGCTGATGGCTGGTTCTCTGGAGCTCGCCACGATGGTAGACCTACACTTGCTTACAAGTGTCTCCAAAAGGGTAGGCAGGGGTATGTCTACTTTTTTTTTGCGGGTGATACATTTTTCACGTGCAAACATGAGAGATGGCGAATTATCGTACTTTCTCAAGCACGACTATACATAAGCCCTTGAATTTTCATGCCAAGCATATGCAGGTTTCGATGTTTTCCTTCACCGTAGCTCGTCGTGTGATTGATCAGTTCAGAAAAAAATTTGCAGTCGGGGTTCGAACTTGCAATCTTTTCACCACTCGGCTACAAAGGCCCTTGGGTGTATATTTGCTAGCTATAAACTAGACTTGACTGAGACACTTGGGTATGAAACTGATTAGATTATCTGAAGGAGCCTATTTAGAGACGCATCTATGAAGTGTTTGATAAGGCAGTGTACACACACGTGTCCACGTGTGTAGGCAGACGCAGGGGCAGCCAGACACCTCAGCCTGATAGCGATAATCTTGAATAGTCGCTCACCATGTACCTACACCAATACGCTATATATTTAAAATGTATTATTAGGCAGAGGAAGGCCACGTTACAACTACCTGGATCAAATAGATCGGACTCTCAAGGACGGGAACGTTAAGAGTACTCGATACCGACGAGCATGTATAAAGAGACTGATGAATGTGGACGAAGCGAAAGAGGTATGTAAGTCTACAGAGAACTGGCGCTCTATACTCTCTGCCTACCCCGTTAGGGACCGGGCGTGATGATATGTATGTATGTATGTATTATAACATTTTAAAATATTAGCTTGACTGGTCTATTACTAAGTGTCACAGTTAGATACTGTTCCCATGTCTATTTGTCCCCAGAAACAAAGTCAATTAACAGAACAAGTATAATAGCATATGCACTATGTATTTGGGGAATTAGCACGTGCGAGAGTGCTAGAAATGGTTCGGTGTACTCGACAGGTACATAACTACACTACACTACACGACACTACACGAGGATCTGACGTCATTTGAATGCTGCTAGAGTCATTTGAAAAACAAAATGATTAGCTCTCATATTGAATAGATATATTTGCAAATAACAAATTATGGCAGAAACATGTTCTCCTCGGGAGACTCACATGTTCTCCTCGGGAGACTCACATGTTCTCCTCGGGAGACTCACATGTTCTCCTCGGGAGACTCACATGTTCTCCTCGGGAGACTCACATGTTCTCCTCGGGAGACTCACATGTTCTCCTCGGGAGACTCACATGTTCTCCTCGGGAGACTCACATGTTCTCCTCGGGAGACTCACATGTTCTCCTCGGGAGACTCACATGTTCTCCTCGGGAGACTCACATGCGTCATTAGCGATGCTTTGTCAATGCAACATAATAATATATTGGATCAATATCAAAGACTTAGCTTACGGATGTACACATAACTCAAATTGGGGAATGTAAAGAACAGGAGCAAATCTCTAAGAATGTGTTCTTATAGATTATAGTTGTACATACATACATACATATCATCACGCCAAGTCCCTAACGGGGTAGGCAGAGAGTATAGAGCGCCAGTTCTCTCTAGACTTACATACCTCTTTCGCTTCGTCCACATTCATCAATCTCTTCATACATGCTCGTCGGTTTCGAGTACTCTTAACGTTCCTGTCCTTCAGAGTCCGATCTATTTGATCCAGGTAGTTGGAACGTGGCCTTCCTCTGCCTCTTCTTGCACACACTTTTGCTTTGTATATCTGTTTCGTCAATCTTTCTTCACCCATCCTTTCTACGTGTCCAAACCAACGTAACATGCCTTTCTTCGTCTTTACAATCACGCCCTCATTCACGCCAGTTGATTTGCGAATCTCTTCATTGCGGATTCGATCTAATATCGTGACGCCGCACATTTTTCGAAGAGATCGCATCTCGACTGCATTCAAGCTATTTTCATACTTCCTCTGACATACCCAGGATTCGCTGCCATACAATAAGGTAGGTACCAATATCGCGTTGTGGACAGCAACTCGAGCATTCTTGCTCAGACTTTTACTGCCCATCAACGCCGACATGACTCCATTCACCTTATTTCCGGCAGTTATCCTTTTTTCAATATCTTTTTCATACTTTCCATCTCGTGTGAACATGCTTCCAAGATATACAAATTCATTCACTTGCTCTAGAATTTGCCCATTTACCGATATAGCACACTCGGTCACTTGTTCATCTCTTTCGAATACCAGAACCTTGGTCTTGCCAGCGTTTAGGCGCAGCCCCTTCTTTTCACATTCTACTTTCATTATGGTAACTAGTGACTGCAGTTCGCCCTCTGATGACGCCAGTAAAACCGCGTCATCGGCGTATAATAGGCAGTTGACCACTAAGTTTCCCATTTTCACTCCACATCCGTTCGTTCTTAGTGCTCTCAGACAGTTATCTAGATATATAATGAACAGCCAGGCAGACATGATACACCCTTGTTTGACCCCCGACTTCACATCAAACCAGGGTGACATCTCACCGTTAACCCTAACGCACGCCCCGCTATCACTATAGAGTGATTTCACGGCATGCAGTAGGGAACTGCTCACTCCATATCCAGGCAACACGTCCCAGAGTTCCTTTCGTACGACTCTATCAAATGCCTTCTCCAAGTCGACGAAAGCGCAGAAAACCTTTTGGTTAATATCCAAAAACTTTTCCGCGATTCCGCGAAGCGAGAAGGTTTGATCCATACATCCTCTTCCTGGTCTAAATCCACCTTGGGATTCCCAGAGAAACCTTTCGGATCGCTCTTGCATTCTTATCGTCAGGATCTTCGTGTACACTTTACTAGCTAAGCTGACCAAGCTGATGGCTCTGTAGTTTGAGCAGTCCAATCGTGATCCCTTTCCTTTATAGAAAGGCACGATGACTGCTCGCCTCCAGTCGTCCGGAACATCACCCTTTCCCAGCAAAGATTGCATAGCAAATAGATGACGTCCCAGACCGCTGGTCCACCGTACTTGATCATCTCAGCCGTAATCCCATCTATTCCCGCAGCTTTTCCACATTTCAGACTTCTTATCGCACTTACAATCTCTCCCATACTTATTTTATCCGCTATAGGATCCTCGACAGATTCTGTTGGAGGCAGCTCTGTGAGTAGATCAGCGGCATCATCATCATACATATCTTTGTAAAATTCACTCCATCGCCTGAGGACGTCTGTTTTGTCAGTCAGTATGTTATTGTCCTTCGAGAAAATCACATTCATCCTACTACTAGCTGTAACACAATTTCTGGACTTCTTAACTTCCCTCCAAAAAAGTTTTGCATTGTCCTTGAAATTCTGTGACAGTTTTTCGTCTACAGTCATTTGGAACCTCTCACGCTTCTGAGCTATTATCTCTTTCGTACGATTTTTTTGCAGGCGGTATTTTTCTTTCATCTTTTCTTTCATACTCTCACTTGAGCTGGACATAGCCAAAATGTCTTGCCTTGCATCCTTCTTCTTTTTAACTTCTTCTTTCACTTCATCATCCCACCAACCATCGCCATTTTTGGTTGTCCGCCCTTTCGAAATGCCACAAACCTCTTTCGCGGCGCATAATATGCTGGACTTAAGGAACTGCCAACAAACATCGACACTCTCAAACACATCTTTCGGTGGACAGGCTAGCTGTTCAGATACCCTTTCTTGATATCTGTCTCTAATAGCCGCATCTTGAAGCCTCCAGCTTTTGATGCGGTCTGCGACTGCAGAACAGGGACCCCAGCGCGGGATCGCCAGCCCGCGAACAGACCTCTTATCCTAGTTATAACTAGGAAGTGGTCCGTTCCCAGGTCAGCTCCCCTATACACCCTGGTGTCCATCACCTGTGTTCTGAGTCGCTGATCTATTAGAAACAGATCTATCATGCTTCGCTCATTTTTCCGTTCCCATGTATACTGATCAATCCTTTTGTGGTCGAACATGGTGTTCGCCACAAAAAGGTCTCTCTCCATGCATACATCTAATATCAGCTTGCCTGCCTCGTTCACTCTCTTATCACCATACTTGCCGAGTACTGCCTCGTAATCCTTACGGGCTGTCCCGACCCATCCATTCAGATCACCACAAATAATCAGCTTTTCATTCCCTTCTTTCGTCTCTAGAACATTACTCACACATTCCCAGAACTTATTCAGGTCGCAAGTGTCCGCTGAGGCCACCGGAGCATATACCGCGACTAAAAACCGTCGGGTAAGGCCTATTTTAAAGCGAGCCCAAATAAGTCTGGGGCTCACCGCATCATAACTTATCATACATTCTGCCAAGCGGCTGGATAGTAGAATTCCCACTCCCTGGCAGGCGTGCTCGGTGTTTGCCACTCCTGACCACAGCACTAAACTCCCGCCCGGGAGCTCGTCTACTCCACTACCCTTCCGCTTGGTTTCAGACAAGCACACAACATCTAACTCGCTCTCTGTCATAACATCGATCAATTCGTTCATCTTATCAGCCATACCTCCTCTTACATTCCATACACCCATCCTACACTCCACACTCCACTTCCCGCCGTGAGGCACTCCGCGTGATGGGTGGCGGTCCCCATCGCCGCACTGTGCAGAATTTTTCGCACCAGCGGGGACGGACTGGTGCGCGTCGCCTCGGGGGCACGCCCTAACAGCCGTCCGGCCAATGCGCATCGAGTTTGCATGCAATTATAGTTGTGTTCTTATATATTATAGATATACTCCAGACCACAGTCTGGATACAGATATTCTTATGGATTTGACGAAATTAAATAATTTATTCGCTAGAAGACGGTCAGTTACATAATGTGGTGTTTAAATGTACATAGTGATCGAATCCCACGTTCCGCCACATAATATTGGCATACGAATGGTTTCGTAGGTAGGTATTTATCTATACTAATATTATAAAGAGGCTAAAACTAGCCGTGGTGGCCGAGTGGTAAGTGGCCAATAAGTTTTTCTGATCTTAAGTACAGTGATTAGTCACACCACGAGCTGAACGGTGAAGGAAAACATCGTGAGGAAACCTGAGAAGAAATTCAAAGGCGTATGTATAGTCGTGCTTCAGTAACGGCGATGGACTCGCCATCTGTCACGTTGGCACCTAATATACCTCTGGCGGAAAGTGGGTGTGTGGGTATTACCTATACACCTCTGCCTACCCCTTCGGGGACCCTTGTGGGAAGGCGTGAGGATATATTATTTATTATTATATAAAGAGGAAAGATTTGTATGAAAGTATGTTTGTAAGGAATTGGCTCCAAAAAGTGCTGGACCGATTTTAAAAATTCTTTCACCATTTGAATGCTGCATTATCGCTCATTAATACAGGTAGGCTACTTTAATTGCGAGAAAAAAAAATATGCTAAAAAAATTAATGTCCACCCGTGCGAAGCCGGAACGGGCCACTAGTATATTATATAACTAACTACAACTACAATGCAATACAGTTTAAAACAATAAGGAAATCCGAATGCACCTCCCTCCACCCACTTCCACCTCCTTCAGACGCACCTCTCGCCATCGACGGGGAATTCATCCCCATACCTCGGAAGCACACAGCCATAAGGTCTCGCACTGCGCGGTTCCAAAGAAGTTTCCCTCCGCGAACGCTCAGGCTGTGGAATGAGCTCCCCGTTGAGGTTTTCCCTGGAGAGTACAGCATGGAGTTCTTCAAGAAGGGTGTGAAAAGATTCCTGCAGGGTCGGCAACGCGCGAGTTATACCCCTGGTGTTGCAAGCGTCCATAGGCGGCGGTAATCGCTTACCATCAGACGGTTATGCTTGTGACTCATGTGGTATAAAAAAACAACTTACTGCGAAGGGTGAGCTCGATGTTCCTTTAACGTTCACCAACTCATCTTCTAGACAATCCAGTCATTACTTCTTCTGTCTATTTTTTATCTCTTTTTACACATTTGCTGCTATCTAAAGGTTACAGAGAAAGTATCAATATTGCTTATTTTACATCAGTAAAATGAGCGTCATTGAAGGAAAAATCCACAATTACAGTAACATCGCCGCCCGCCCCCGCCGCGCGCCGCCCGCCCCCGGCGCCGAGCCTACGCCCTGCAGTCATCAATAAGATATAATACCTAGACTCGAGAGCGGGCTTTGAATATTTAAGAGCACTTTTCATTTAAATGAAAAAAAAATTGAATTCATCGTGGCTGGAATGAATACTTAGTCTTTGTACAACATTTCGCGGTAAAGGTTTTATGTCGCCATTTTGCGAAGCCGCGGTGAAAGGTTTTTATGAATAACTTTTTATTGAATCGTTGATATAAAGCACCTATTCAAACTCAGTTGTATTAAAGTGTATGTATTGAAAATAAATATTATATTTAGCGCTTAAATAAGGGTGTTTATCTCAGTGCGTACAATACTGCCACTTACAGCACTAACATGAGCAATCTCGGCAGGCTGATGCCACGCGAGATGGGCTCTGTAGCAATTTCACCAAGATCTTTAGTCAAGTGTATATTCCCAGCCGGCGACTAGCATTCGTGAGGTAAGCATATGCTTGTGTTTATACTTTATTATACTGTCTAATAATATTTATTTAAAAAAAAGTTAATTTTCTCCAGACACCGGCCTTTTTCTAGACAGTTTTCTTTAAGCATGTAATGCCAGTGTCTCTCCAGCGGGGTACACTCCTCATGATAGAACTAATCGTGTTTCCTGTTGCTCGTATCTGGTGGCTAGTTTGAGTCAAACTGGGACGAATGAAACAAATCCATGATCAGTAATCGAAGCAGAATTGACAGCTGGCGGCGGAGGTGCGAGGACATAAGTCTTCGATAGTGTTATCGCCACTACTGTGGCTCCGTGGCGGTCGAGGGCAGGTCGAGGGATCATAATTGGCTGATTGATGATGCATATTGAGTTAGGGAACAGGTTATATGTAAGCTCGTATACCATATAAAGGCTTCAGATGACACCTTAAAACTTGGCCTTGGCATCACAGCAATGCGAGCTATGGGCCCAGCGCTGGTCGGGGCCTTGGCGGACAGCAAATACTGCTGTACAAACATCGATACATACTCACAAACATTCGCATTTATAATATAGGCAGGATTAAATAGCGCGTGATGGGGAGAGAGGAGGAAAGCCTTCACTAGCAGTGGGGACAAGACGCATAGCACAAGCATACGCCCCGTCGGGTAGAAGCCACCAGGCACCTTATCCTAAAGGTCATAGGGTCACCGCAGAAGCAGCACACTTCGTTATGTGAACGATGCAGACGAGCCCCTGCCTGCGCACGTGCAGGCAGGCGAGCCTGATTCTATATAAAGCAGTAAAACAAATGAGTAAATACTTTGCACATAAAGTCAGCCATAAAACGGTGGTATGACTGGGTGCACACGAATGTGCACGATATTGGACAATCGTGAGATTCTTTCGGCTCTATGCATTACTATTCATGGCAGTTTGCGTTGATGTTATCTACAACTTGTGTTTTATTGTATAGATTACGTAATTGTTTGCTCACCCTGAGTCATACCGCGACAGTACCTAAGTGTTAACTCCTCGGAACCCGAGGTGTCTGACGACACACCTTCAGAATAATTTACACACCTCCTTTCCATTATTTGGATGTATGCTAGTCGACACTCATGTGGAATAGCGAATCAATTGCTTAGTAATTTTCAATACCCAAGTTGTTTTTTCTTTTCTTTATACGAGAACGCGGCCTACCCAATGGTAACCGATTACCGTCGCTTATAGAAGCTTGCAACGCCGACGTTTCGCTCGCGCTTTGTCTACCCTGTAGGTAATAAATAGGACATAAATGGCAAACCAATCTCACCCGCCGTAAGCAAGGCTTGTTTCATGGAATCTAGGCAACGATATAAGATAAACTTAAAATACTTATAAAGACGACGAGAAGAGGACTACGATACAAACCATCAGTCACTAAAAGATATGTACTCAATAAGTATTCGTCAAGAGTACTCGAAATCCGCAGGCATCTATGAAGAGGCTTATGAAAGTAGACGAAAGACTGTACGTAGAGAACGTAGACGTAGAGAAAGGAGAGTCTAGAGAGAACCGGCGCTCTACTCTCGCTGTCTACCGCGTAAGGGACTCGAAGCGATCATATAAACATGTACTTTTTTAGATGGATGTATACTCAAATACATGGGCATCCAAGACATCGGTCAATATAGCACAGTACCACCCAGTGGTAGAGGTGGTCCCCTCCGTGTCGCTATGAGACGGAGAAGTAGCGTGCCGTAATCCAGCAAATAGGTATTTACAAAATGGCAAATGAAGCAGTCGTGTTTAATATCGTGCAGGGCGGGCGGAGTGTTTTCAATTTCCTCGGGCGCGTCCCTTCCGGCGGCTGGCGCAGGGCCCTAAGCCCCGCCGGGTCCTCGGGCCTAAGCCTCCCTTTGTGCGAGCACCAATCATGTTTTAGATGTATGAGGAATTCGCCTCCTTATGACAGCTCGAATTTTCAAGATATCCGGCCTATTTCATCGTTCCATTATGTTGAGTTTTGGGGATAATCCGGCCAATTTTTCATTTATACCTCGATGTAACGTAAGCTATTGATGGACAGATCATTTACAAGGAGCGCACTTATAGGCTGCGGTGACCTTACTTACTTTTCCCATTCGTTGGTATCGAATAACAAACAAGATCAACCCCAACGTATACTAATATTATAAATGCAGAGTGTGTTGGTGTGTAGGTGCAAAATGCTGCATTAAGCTGCACTTGCCCAGGGAGCGGAGCAGGATTCACAAGCCATGGGCCAGACCTAATCCAATAGTCATCCTAGGCCACCCTCGTATTTTATGAAATGAAAGTGACAACTCAAGGTCAGCGTCGCTATTTACATCATCACATGTAAATGGCGAGCAAACCGTTTGCTCGCTATTTACTGGCTGTAATGCCACGATGAATTACAGCCATCATTGCTCAAGAGAGAAAAAAAGACAGAGTTCTAGACGCCTGCTAAGTCTGTCCCTGTCGTGTGTATAGTGACGGCAGTAGCGGCTGGCGGCGAGGCCCCCGGGGTGCTGCTCAGTAAATCGTCAACAGAAACGGCGCGCAAATATCGTGGCACAGCGCAAATATTGACGGCGTTATCCTTTCCGCGTTTGTTGAGCGATAACAGGCGGGGACTGGCGCTGCGCTGGTGTGCTCACAGAGGTGCGATTACATATTAGTGCACACTCTAGTACGCGACTAGGACACAGATGAGCTCCTCGGAGGGTAGGCAGCGGTGTACTCATACTACTTACCGGAGACATATTTTAGCGACAGGCGAGCATATCGCTGTCTGTCACAACGTGGCACGTGAACATTATTTATCCTATTAGTATTATAAATGTGAAAGTTCGTGCAAATCATGGCATCACTCATCAATCACGCCGGGACTGCTGAACAAAATTAGATGAAACTTGGCACAAACATAGATTATGATATAACATTCTAGTAGTTAAGTAACAATTTTTTAGAATTGCCTACATACATATCGTCACGCTGAGCCTCTCACGGGGTTGGCACAGAACACTCCCTGGTTCCCATTGTACCTGCTTCGCTTCACTGAATTATTCTCCTCATAGGTGCTCATCGTAATATCCTGTTGTAAGTACTTGTTGCTAGGACAACTAAGGCTTTACAAATGGCACAATTTTTTAATTAGGTTGAGCCGGAAGCTCTGTGCCACGTAAGGCCGATGTCATAGAAATCAGAAGTAAATAATAATCGAAGGTTGTCTGATCTTGGTCGCGAAGCTAGATAGTCGCGGATTCGATTCCCGCATTAGAAGGATTCTTAGATTCCATAACACTTACCTATATGTTTGTAGGTATAGTAGGTGCCATTCCGTGTCTGATACTTTTAATTCCATTCAACGTATTCTGCATAAAGACTTCACGTACTATTGAAACTAGCAAGCATCATTAATAACAAAGGAGGTTGCATGTTGTCCCGGGATGTTTCACTAATCCCGCGGGATTGCTTCCTATTGGAATAGTTTATATTGGCAAAAGTTTTCGGCTAAAAGCCTAAGTGTAATCATATTTGTGTTCGGACGATATATTTATTATTATGTACTATTACATTATATGTGTGTATTTAAGAGTATAGTTATAGTTTTAAAAGCTCACACAACACAAACAATAATACCTTGCCACAATTCCACACAAATTGACCTAGTCCCAAATTAAGCAAAGCTTGTTATGGTAGGTAGGTATGTGTGGATAGATATATACATAAATACATAGGACATCCAAGACTAAGGTACGAATACTCGTGTTCATCACACAAATATCTTCTTCTTCGCTTTCAGCGGAATCGAACCCGCGACCTGAAGTTTCGCAGTCAGGAGCTCTAATAACTAGACCAGACGGCCGCCATTATTTTAATTTTAATTGCAGCCAATTGAATATAGAAGGGCCGACAGATGTCTTAAATGATTTTATGAGCTCCTTGTTTACACGTAACGTCTCAACAAAGCCACGGCAACATGGCCGACGGATGGTTTAGAAACCATACTAAAAGCTTCAATACCATTGAAGTGAACTCAGTTCGAAACTCAGTCAGAATTATACATGACTGCTTGTGCCCGCGTGTTCACCTCCGTAGAATATCATTTCATTTGTGTTTTTTCTGGCTTAAAGCATATCTTATGAGTTAACAACACAGCTAATAATCTATCCCTGTGCCTAATTTCATACAATTCTGTTGAGGATTTCTTTCGAAACTGGAACAAACTTTATAATATTAGCAGGATTTCAGGGAGCCACGTAAATGTAGCTTCCTGAAATCTTTCTCCATTAACTACTGGCTCTTTGGTGAAGCTGCAACGCTGTGTATGAAGTGGGGAATACTTCATTATGTTGTCTTCCAGCACCAGCACTTAATCAGCTCGATAGGATTTCAGATATTGCTACAATAACAACTGGGCAATTGTTGTCAGCGCTATTATGCAACAGCTCCCCACAGCAACAACATATAAACGTTAGCAAATAAAATGCTCGCGCGATGATTAGATACACGCAGGAGCACGCACAGACGGCGTGGCGTGCGCGTGCGCAGGCAGCCGCCGGCACCACCACATACACACGCATACAGTAGCACAGGTTCGGAATACCAACCATACCAAATGAGTGTACCAACAATCATTTTGTGAAGTGCACACCGACCCTTAATGAAAGAAAGATGATAATGGGTTTGCGACGATCACCGAGTTCATGTCTAGTGCAACTGGCTTAAAATTGTGTAAAGGCAGTAAATAATATTTAGCTAGCGAGGTCGACTACTGAACTCTCGTGCACTATGACCATGTAATATTATATTTTCAAATGATAATTCTATTTGCCGAGCGGGGTGTGACTCTAAAGTATGTTTTTGCCTTTCGCGTTGTAGTGTAGTAGGGTTGTCAAAGGAGCTATAAATTGTGCTTGTTTATATTATGCACGTGGTTATATCAATGGTTTCAATTTAGCATTAAAAGTCTGCGGGAAAGTAGGACGAATTATGGAAAATATGAAATACTATCACGACATCGAGTATTCGCACCAATTACGAGAGTTATTAATTTGAATGAATCGATTATACAGACCGCGATGACGTTACCGTGAAGAAAACCATAATGAGCACTCGCGGAGTTTGAGAAGAAATTCAAAGATGTATATACCTAGTCATTCTTGAGAAACGGCGATGGGTACACCACATGGCACGGAAGCACCTAAATACACCTCTACCGACCCCTGCCGGGGTGAAATCTTGTCATCCATACCTGTGACTTGTATCACAAAAGGTGTCGTGCCAACCCTAGCCATAAGGAGCTGGCATGAGCATGCAAAGCAGTTTTTTACACATACATTACATAATAATTTGATGGAGATACATAAAACATACAATTGTGGACGCGACTACAATGTGAGGCAGTTCCGACGCATGTTATTCTAACTGACACCTTGATCGGTCGAGGGGATTGAGTGTCGGATCAGGACCGCAGGGTCGCCGGTTCACACGTATAGTTTTTTATAATATGATCGAGCATCGAGATAGCAAACATCATTATAACAATACAAAATAAAATATAAATTACAATTTGTATTAAAGCAGTTAAATGTCAAGGTTAAATGCAAATTGACAGACGAACATTTAAAGATATTGAAACTCAACTATGAATATAACTAAAATGCAAGTTCTATTGATATTTCCGACGACACCGCGACCCTGCCATACCATTAGGTTGAAAATCAATTACGACGATTCCTGGGTACAATTATTCGATATAGTTCGTTATGTATGTAGTTAGTTATGCGTGACCATTTCTGCGAAGGTTTGAGATAAGATCTAAGTCCGATTGTAGAATTTCAATAGTACGATATAGGCGGTGTGAGATGTCCTGCGGCCGAGAGCGGGTATGACGAGAACGACAGAACTATTTCAATACAATCCCTATCGCGGGCCGTTTGAAGATGGATACGAATACCGAATTCCACGCCCCAAATCACCAAGCTCGCAGCACACGGACATACCGCCGCCCAGAGGATACCGGGCATGTCGGAGCACAGAATGCTATCAAATACTCTCTTTAAACCTTTCATGAATTCTGTCATATGGTTGGCTCTAACTATTTTTTTTTCTTTTTTAAGAGTGGCAAACAAGCATACGGCCCACCAGATGGAAAAAGGTTACCGCAGCCTATTTACGCTTACAATACCGAAGTATCACTTGCGCGTTGCCACTCTGTGTTCGGAGAGTTATACTGTGTTGGCAGCATAATGGGACTAATCCCTCTGCTGCCAACACACTGTAACAATCCTCCCCCCTCCCCAAGGAGCTCATTACTGGAAACCTTATTCACCGCGTAAGAACACAACACAATAAATTGTGTTATTTGTCTACGGACTTCTATAAGGTGGAGGTCCCGCCTCAGTCGGGCAGCTCCAAATTCAAACGGGAAACCCGTTATGGCCTACCTCTTTACACTTAGATACAATAGACCTTGTCTTACGTGTACCATTACTGACGGCCTTCTGGGCTAGCGGTCAGAGGCCTTGATTGTGAAGCTTGCGGTCGCGGGTTCACGTTGAGGGTAAATATTTGATGTATATCTATCCATATAGGTATGTATATAGTTGTTTAATTTCCATATAGGCTTTGATTAGTTTCGGACTAGGTCAATTTGAGTGGTATTTATTTATAACTACTAAATAGCATCTTTGTCGCCAAGTCAGTTTGCCTACAAACCGGACAGAACCTCCACATATTCCTGTATCAATGGGCACCGCTTAGTGCACAAGTGGCTCACTGCAGTGCATGCATCACATGCAACATGGCGTTAGCACTAAGGCCGCGTCTGCCATTTGTACTGCACCTACATAAACTATACCTGACACTGCATACCTTACAAAACGACAACTCAGTCAGGTTCATTGGTATCTGAAACGGCTTAATAAAGGTAATATGATACTGTTGTTTTCTAGACAGGGTGACGCCATGCAACACCATACACACACACAATAACAACACTTATGGATCAAATCACCGTCAATAGAGTCATTGCATTACTTGTTTGCAATCCCCGGAGTGCGATCTCACTAGGGCTCCTTGGAAGAAGGCACAGAGTAAGTGCACTAAGTATACAGCTTCCGGCCAAATGCAAATTGCAACGCAAGCCTTTGGTAGACTTGCTATTCATACTTAATTTTCAAAAAATAAATTGATTAAATTGAATAAAAAAAAACATGCCGAATTGACATGAAGAATCAAAACTGACGAGTTTCCAGTGTCAGCCCATCCCCTCCTCCAAGAGAGTGCAGGCGGAACTGTCTTTAAGTTATCGCGAATCTAGGAATTGGGTTGTTAAAAACTGCCATTAAAATCACTTCCACTGATGGGGCCATCTTATCAAACACGACGAATAATTCAATTTGCGTTCACATTTTCGAAATCCGCTATAAAACTGGGGTTGCTTTATTAAAAATCAAGAGGGTTAGTTATTTTTGACATTGAATGTTTTTAAATTGCAGCGCGCGGGGTGGCCCCGGGGGGTAAAGGGGGACATTTGCATTTTTATGTTGTAATTGTAGAAGGACCTTGGGAACGAATATTGAATTATTTTTTGTTACCCCATTCATGACAATGATTAAAACTTTATTGACCGTCGGCGCAGCTGATAACGGTTTTATGTTACGTGGCATTATGATTGCTTGTACTGGGGCCGTGTTTACATACTTAAATGCACTTAATCTATACCTTTGTACAAAGTTATTAGATTAGTGAGATTAGTATAGAGATTAATATAATGCATAATATAAAAGTTAACAGAGAGCCGTAGTGGCCCAGCGATTGAAGTAATTGCCTGCAACACAAAGATCGTATCCCGCAAGTTCGAATCCCAACTGTCCCAATGAGTTTTTCTGAACTAAAGTACAGTGATTAGTCACCTCACGAGCTTTACGATGAAAGAAAACATCGAGAGGAAACCTGCATACGTCTGAGAAGAAGTTCAAACGTTTGAAATGTGTTTGAACGTTTGAAGTTCAAAAATGAAAGGCGTATATAAGCGCCATATCTATACTAATATTATAAAGCTGAAGAGTTTGTTTGTTTGAACGCGCTAATGGATAGTCCATTTCTCTAGGAAAGCTTTAGGCTATATAACACTCCGCTACGACCAATAGGAGAGAAGCATAAATGAATAATGTTGCCAGAACGGGAACAGATATTCCTTTTTGAGAGCTTCCGTTGCGTGCGCTGCGTAAACGGTTTGAGTTACACAAATATCATGTATGAGGGAATTGTTCCTCCTTGAAAGTTCTAAAAAAAAGTCCTCGACAGCATATGTCTATCTTTTAAGATTAACTCACTATAACCTTTTTTATGGCAATTAAGTCCGCGATGGGCTCCTAAACAACTTAACCGATTTCAATCAAAATTGCACATCGTGTGCAGTTTGATCCAACTGAGAAGAAGGGATACTTAAGGGCTTACATAACAATTGGACCCGATAGGTGGCGCTGCCATCGTGTTTCAGGAAATTTTACTTTTTCACCCGGGCGAAGCTGGGCGGGACAGCTAGTATTTATATATGTGTAATTACAAAAAGCTAGAAGGTATGGTATATATAATGTGACAAGCACGTTATGTCATAAAATTGTATTGGCACAGCAATCGCGGGCCAGCGCAGGGTCCGCGGCGGCCTGGCCAAGGACCCTCTCATTTCAACACATGCTAGTAATTACCACAACCACGTGTCGTAGCGTATCTTAGACTAACCCAGGGACGGACTGCTATCGACATTGACAAACATATAACTTCTCTTGCAACACTTGACTGGACTCCCTGATTGTCATTTATGATCGCGCCGAGTCCCTAACGGGGTAGGCAGAGAGTATACAGGCCAGTTCTCTCTAGATTTACATACCACTTTCGCTTCGTCCACATTCATCAGTCTCTTCATACATGCTCGTCGGTTTCGAGTATTGTTGACGTTCCCATACTTAAATATCAAATCGATTTGATCTAGGTAGCTAGTAGTTTGTAGTAGTAGGAACGTGGTCTCCCTCTGCCTATTCTTGCACACACATTCCATGTATATCTGTTTCGTCAACCTTTCTTCACTCATCCTGTCTATACGTCCAATTCAACGTAACACGCCGTTCCTCGTTCGCACCAGTTGCTTTGCGAATCTGTGCTTTCTGCACAGACCCCATCTATTCCAGCATGGAACTGATACCTACTTGCAACTCTGTATCTGTATAGCATATAGCATCAGTTGATAGCATGGTCCTGATATAAAGAACCAACCGGCTATAACATTTATCGACTATCGACGACTCCACTCCATAGGTACATCACTAGCGGTTCAACCTAAAATGTAAAATTGTATTAAACCGCTGGAAAAAACATATAATCTATGTTTAAGCGTTTAAATGCTTTATGTGACTAACAACTATTAACACTCACAACGGTATTGTATTACAATATATACTTTATATTAGTTAAGATAAAGTTCAAATTGTATCATAATACCACAAGACAAGCATTACAGTCGTATTCACGTCGTTCCACTTTTTGTAAAGATTTTATGGCCGGGACTAGATGTGGGAACTCCTGAGAGGTGCCATTTATCACCGAGTCCTATTTTAGTACAACACCCTGAATGTTATTGTAACCATTGTGCGGCATACAGCAGTGAAATATATTATGGTCACATTATTATTAGACATATAAAGATACTATAAAAACGCGTAATTCCCGTCTGGCAAAATGATCGCGAGTTTGATTTCCGCTGAGGGTGGATAGTGTGAAGAAAGCGAAGGTTGGTACAGTAAACATACTGACGTGACGTCGGATACGGATGACGCTCCCTGCCCACCCCGCGAGGGGCTCGTAGCGAGAGGGTACATATGAGCCTGTATTAGTTCAATAGGTTTCATAGCACTATATTTGTTTGACTCGAGTTCTGTTCAATTCTTAATATCCATATATATTATCTATATACATATATCTTGACGCCTACCAACAATGGTCTCCGAAGGGATCGGCAGAGATCTGTAGGTACCTAGCACCCACACACCCACCTTCTGTCAGAGATATATTGGATATAGTTCGCCTTTACTCAGGCACGCATACATATGTGCGCCTTTGAATTTCTTCTCAACAGTATGCAGATTTCCTCTCGAAGTTTTCCTTCACCGCCAAAGCTCATACTTGTTACGTTAGAAAAACTCATTGGTTCAGTCAGGATACGAACTTGCAGTCTTTGTGTTGACTGACCATCGAAACAACTCGGCCATCACGGCCTCCCGATGTAGATTATGTGCAGTATATATAAGTGATCTAGGCAAAGAGATGGGAGACGCATTCTTTTGAGCCACATTGAACACTGCGGCCAAACCTCCCACCGCATCCCACATAAACAAAATTAATTTAAAAGAAAATAAGGTGCTTACTACTCACCCAGTTGAACCCGAGCACAAACTTAACCCGGGTCCGGCTTGTTAGGCCGGGTTTACGGTTATCGCTCCCGGGCCGTGCATAACAGCGCAATGCGATGCTTATTACACAGCCAATAAATATCATTTTCCCTTAATGGAGCTCAGATTACATTTAGTGAGATTTCATTAATAAAACCAAAGAGTTTGTTATATTTGCTGATAAATTACGGCTTGAGATATAAGGGTGACTTGCCAATGTAATTACATCAAAAAAGGTTCTTCTTCAGAGATTGTTGGTCCACGACAGCCCGGCTTGTCACGGAACACACGTGCATACATATTGAATTAAAAGGTGTGTTTAGTTATAAGGAGTAAGGAGACATAGAGAGTAAAGCGCCAGTTCTCTATAAACTTTCATGTATGTATGATAGTCTGTATATATAAAGTCGTGTTCGAGAACGACGATCGCTCTCGATTCGCCATCAATTAAATTAGCACCTAAATATGTCTGCAGCGACAAAAAGTGTGTTACTACATAGCGCTGCCTACCCCTGAGGGGATCCTTGTGGCTTGCGTGAAGATTTATAGTTATTCATAGTTTGTTGGATCTCAACGGAGAGCAATTGCAAATGATGTAGGTTTAATCACCGGTAAACAGCAGTACACATTTGTCACATGAAGAGAAAAACGTGAGAGAATTTGGATACGTCTGGGGCTGGCAGCACACTCGCCATGTGTCCTAACTATCTCCGGCGACATGTGGCCGTGATGAAACCTCTACCTACTCCAAGAGCTATTCACTCGTCTTTTTTCAATTAACAATGTATCATTAATTAATAATGCTTTACCCAATTACATAAACTAGCTACCATCACACACACACTTTACAATTAATATATCCTCACGCCTTCCCATAAGAGTCCCCGAAGGGGTAGGCAGAGGTGTATAGGTAATACCCACACACCCACTTTCCGCCAGAGGTATATTAGGTGCCAACGTGACAGATGGCGAGTCCATCGCCGTTACTCGAGCACGACTATACATACGCCTTTGAATTTCTTCTCAGACGTATGCAGGTTTCCTCTCGATGTTTTCCTTCACCGTAAAGCTCGTGGTGTGACTAATCACTGTACTTAAGTTCAGAAAAACTCATTGGTACAGGCGGGATTCGAACTTGCGACCTTTGCGTCGCAGGCAACTGCTCGAACCACTCGGCCACCACGGCTTCCTTTTACACAATTAATACAATCATAAAAAAGTTGTAAAAACAAAAATAGGTGCACAAATTAAATAAAGCCATGAAACAAATAACACACAGGAACATTTGTATCTCATTACAATACAAGTGGTCGGGCCCTTTGCGAGGCAGGCCGCCACGGAATCTAACACCAGCCGAGACGGTTCAAGGAAGGTTCTCAGAACTGCACAATTAATATCATCATTGCTGTCAGGGAAACTGACAACTGACTGCTGCAAGTAAAGTATGCTTTAGCCTTTCCCCAAACACACAAATTTTGCAAAAATGTTGACTTTTTTCTTGATTCTGAAAGGACGTTATTCCTGTGTACGCTGTCGGCGGCAAATTGAGCATCCTGAAGTAATTACTTGTGAAAATGTCAAATGAAATTAGACCTTACTGTTCCCGACTTCGTAGTTGGCTCATACAAAAAGAACTAATGAAATTACGTTCCACTACCGACCGTTAGTTGTCCCCTTGTGCCACCATCAGTGAGGACACATTATGTTGGCACTGTTGTTGTATATTTGAAATATAAAATTATTGTATTAAGTCCCCAGCTCCCGCAGTATATATATATTTATATAGTAAAGAGCCCATCACGATATAATTATCTTAAGATCTGCGGCACTCTACGTACATTCTCAAATACCGGCCATTAGCCTTATCTGGAGATATCTTCAAAAGAATTGAGATATAAAATGATCTAAACAAAGCTTGTACACGGCATGGGGCGCCGCCCGCCGCCCGCCGCCCGCCGCCCGCCGCCCGCCGCCCGCCCACGGAGCGGAACGCAGCGAGCGGCGATACACGCTATGCCCTTCGTTACTAGCTGTTGAATTAATTGCTCTATTTATTGTACGCCGTGAGATGCTTTGACGAGCGGCTATTGGGGCCTTATAGTGGCCGAGACAGTAACAATCTTAAGGTGACGACGCCTCCATAATTATATTACGTGACAACAGTCCAATGGGACTAGAAGCAGCCAGCTCCTCCAAGGACCATCCAAAATTATACGGCGATCCGTGATGCGTTGATCTTGGATCACTGCTAAAATGTATGTACTAATCCAACAATTCTCTGTGCCAAATTTCAACCAAATCTGTTCAGCAGTTTTTGCGTGAAAGAGGAACAAACATACAAACTTTCTCATGTATAATATCAAGAACGAAAGAATAATTATAAGCAATTAAGATTGAAAATAATTACATTGACCGAAGATAATTGATGTTGTAATGATCAGCTAGCGGGGTCAGTGACCGGTGCATAGCTATCGTGTCACTCGCCTTGATAACGGAGATTAGGGTCCTCCTGATAATCATCTTTGCCATGGCGACATGTTTGTACGGCGATTTATCAAGGGACAATTTTTAATGGCCGTATGAAGCTGTGCTTCTATCATCACGTTGTTTGGTCGTAACTGAACACCGCTTTGGCCAGACCCTCAGCCCTTCTAACGAGACTCAACCATCTTACATTTGACACTTAGACTAGTCACTACTAGTGCAGGTGCTGAGCGAAGCCAGGAACCTGTTGAACATTCATAAAATACTATTGCTAAGATATTATTATAAATGCTGCAGTTTGTGAGTTGTTACTCTTGCACACAAAAACTTCTGAACGGAAGTAGATGACATTTGCCACAGAGATAGATTATGGATTTGGATCTGCATTTACAAGCGGGCCACATCTAGTAAGAATTAAATCAGAGAGCTTAGAAATTTGCATAAATATATTAGAAACATTGTGTATTTATCGTGGTCGCGCAACATGACGCATACGCTAGTTGGCAGATCACATAAAAACAGGTGTCATTATGGCACTGGGCTTAATGCAAAACAAATTAAAAACCATCACACATTTTAATTGGAACTCTCGCCAAGTGTTAATTAAGTTTATGTTTATATGGCACAAACATATGTATCGAGATGTGCTCCATATGTAATGCAAAGGTTTAGTATTCATTAATTAATTGTCGCGACAGCCTCAGCAACCACATAATGCCAATTTGTTGGTATTTTGTAGCGACCCACCGATGACACATTACAATCCCTACTAATATTATAAATGCGAAAGTAACTCTGTCTGTCTGTTACCTTTCACGCCTAAACTACTGAACCGATTTAAATGAAATTTGGTACAGAGATAGCCTAGAGCTTGAGGAAGGACATAGGCTATACTTTTTGATGCGAATAAACGGTTGCAATAGGGCAAATAATTGCAATATAATAGATGAAAGTTTGTATGGAAGATACGTATTTTTGTAACCTTGAAGCTTGAAACTTTTTTTAGGCTCTTGATTAAATAATGATGATAAATTTATATTACATTCTAAGTTTGTAAAAAAATTACATTATTTAGAAAAAAAAAAATTGCTGCTTGATATCACTTTTCCGCGCGGACGAAGTCGCGGGCACAGCTGCAGTACACTATAAACCCTTTATAATGTATGGGTGGGTATTCCGTATAAGATGGACGGGGCGGATCAGGACACACAAATGGAATGCCTATATAGTCCTAGATATGTATGTTTGTAAGTTCAATGAGTAAATATCCAACACAGGATCAACCTGCTTGAGCGCGCCGGTGATAAGACTCCTCCCAAACTGCGCTGGGATTAGCCCTTGGCAGGAGCCATAAATAACTGTGAGCTCAGAGTAACTAAACTATTAGTTAACGGCCCACAGCGGAGTCAAGTTCATTGGAAATAGATTATAGTAATAGCCTTACATTTAAATTTAGAATGGGCTTAAGCATCACTGGAAACGAAGCGATGAAAGTTAAGGAAAAGAAACTTATTCAAATTTGGAATATAATTTTCTTACAAATGTCGTTTTCGTGTCGTTGACGTGAATGTACTGCGAGCCGTCACCCCAGTTGTGACAGAAATAGATTGACATTGATCAATCGACCATGACGTCGGGTCATGGGTGATCAGCTCACAGTGACGTCAATTACATTATCATGAGGCAAACAGGTTAATTGAGTATTATAATTCACGAAGTCCACTTTTAGTCGTAGCTTTCATGACGGAAAATGGGGGCCAAGACTAGCGGCCATAAAAGTAACGTATCCAAATAACTGATTTGATGTTTTCTCTTGAAGGAGTTAAATACTTTGGAACAGATATAAAATGGACACAGATTTTGAAAAAAACAAAGGTGGATCTCTGTCTGTGGACACAAAAAACCTACTCAAAAATGCACTGATAGTCATAAAAAAGTTGTAATTTTTTATGGGAATCGATGTCGGCATACGTCAAAGAACAGCGGCTGCAATATTCATTTCTCCCTTAATATGCCTATATACAGTAAGCTGAATAAGTGTGATCTGAAGGGACCCAGTTTCCCAACGAAAGCGACACAATGGTAAGATGACGAAAGGTTGACAAAATGTATCCAACCAAGATCAGACATTTAGTTAAGGAAATTGTAGAAGTGATGGCCATGATCGATCCCACGCCTGGCCTTCAGTGCCACTTACCAAGTGTGGCTCCACAATCCAGTCGGTGAAGTTAACTAAACGGCATCGGTGACACTAATGCTCCTCTAAATAAAGGCCAAGTCCACTCCACCCCTGACGCCACCAGCCATACATAAACATTATGATTCATTACATCATAAGCCCCACACTTGCTTTAAATTAACTCTATATTAAATCACTTTTCATTTTTCTTTATTGTCTTAATGTACTCAACTGTAGCATAGCAGATTAAGTCCTATGTCGTTTGTGAGAAGGTTCAGAATTCACTGCCGAGCTCAAAGCCCCAAGATCTAATTTCATTTTAATTAATGCATGCACTTTAATAAGAGCATCCACTTGTCTTTCAGTTCTAAATAAAGAATGTTTGAAGCACTCTATTAGACATGGTATGTTATCAGCATTAAAGTCCATTTTCGTTCGTGGTGTCAGCCAGGAGTACGTTTAAGGAGGTCTTAACACATGTTATGGCCGTTATCACCCGATGAGTGACTCAGATACTGCTTCAGTGCCACAGTACATGTCGCTAAGCAGCACACTAACGCACCATGGTACACGAGCATATGAATTTATTTCGATATACCAGACCATTTAATTTGATTGTAAGGATGGAGTTGCATCTACATTTGATTGTATGGATGGAGTTGCATCTACATTTGATTGTATGGATGGAGTTGCATCTACATTTGCAAGCTACTTCGTGAAATGTCACAGGAGCTTCCTGCTCTCAATAGCTGGTTATATTTCAGATTGGCTTCTCAAATACTGTTATCGAATGTTGACTGTAGACCCGCCATCACTAGCTTCTGCAGTTTATCTATCATAATGTGTACTAGTAGGTACATATATAGCTATGAGAAGTGACGCTTTTCTTAGTTTTAATTACCGACTAGGATTAAAAATAGCCACAAGCTATATGATTACTTGATGTAGGTATTGGTTTGATAACATTCATCTGGAAATACTTAAGGCCAATGTACGTTCCCGATACCATGAAAAAAAAATGGATGTCTGAGTGGGTTTGAAGGTGAAAGATCAAACTGGGTTCCTCTGAATATGTGACAGTTGCTCAAACATGTGACAGGTCACGATATAAATAAGGTAAATAAAAAAAATCTCTAAGTTGACATCGGTGTGAAATGTTAGTACGTTTTTTATGTCATTAATATGTAGTTTCAGAAAAAGAAACTCATAAAGCCATGTTTCGTGATTGATAATGATGCCTGCTTAAAAGACAACAGTTCTATTTGCTGGGGCACCTGTATACTGTTGTACACTACTATATGTGCCTGCGCTAAATTTGATTACACACATTAAATATGTTAGTAACAGGCTAAAGCTTATGTTAATTCGGAATAATGTAAGCCTTCCATAGACGAGTGACATTAAAAAACGGTTAATAGATTTTTGAGTTTGTCCTTGAAAATAATGAAGCGTTACCTCTTTAAATATGGCTGCAGACCATAATATTATGTGAGAGGTTGTAATGCTGCACACACTTGTCACTGAGGCCTCAACTGTTGCACTCATCACCGTCAGTATCAGCTATATTTATATAGGTACATCAGAATATTCATACAGGTTATGTACATTTTTACTTTGTTAGACATTATCTACTTGCGTTTACCTCAATCGGACATGTTAGGTACATTAATTATACGTAAGTATTAATTACACACATTAGCTATTAGTCGGTACCATTTGTATGTTACGTTTCGAACCTCACAAATAACGCATCGGTGACCGGAAGGTTGGCTATACATTATCGGGGCCATCACGACCATGCGCGGTGGACATGAATTATACGGAACTGCGGCGGCAACCTGGTATTATCACTTATCATGCTACCGATATTAAAGCTTAAATCAATGAGGACTAAGTCGGAATTGGGGTGAAGCCTCCAGATATATAATTTTCCTGCATATCCCGAAGATATGCATAAAATCAAACATAAATGTTCACGACACAAAGCGAACCTGCGATCACGCGGTCAGTAAGCGGCCCCACATACACGGCTTGCATTGTCAAAGTTGGTCCATTGTCCGTTTCTTCTCTTAACAGGATATTAGAAAGGGTGGTACCAATAATTAAATATTGTTACATTGATGTTCAATAAGTGATCCCTGTGCCCCATTGTTGAATAAAATATTTTTAATAATAATATATTGAAAGAAGGATAACTGCCGGAAATAAGGTGAATGTGAATGAAGGTGAGCCTTGTCGGCGTTGATGGGCAGTAAAAGTCTGAGCAAGAATGCTCGAGTTGCTGTCCACAACGCGATATTGGTACCTACCTTATTGTATGGCAGCGAATCCTGGGTATGTCAGAGGAAGTATGAAAATAGCTTGAATGCAGTCGAGATGCGATCTCTTCGAAAAATGTGCGGCGTAACGATATTAGATCGAATCCGCAATGAAGAGATTCGCAAATCAACTGGCGTGAATGAGGGCGTGATTGTAAAGATGAAGAAAGGCATGTTACGTTGGTTTGGACACATAGAAAGGATGAGTGAAGAAAGATTGACGAAACAGATATACAAAGCAAAAGTGTGTGCAAGAAGAGGCAGAGGAAGGCCACGTTCCAACTACCTGGATCAAATAGATCGGACTCTGAAGGACGGGAACGTTAAGAGTACTCGAAACCGACGAGCATGTATGAAGAGACTGATGAATGTGGACGAAGCGACAGAGGTATGTAAGTCTAGAGAGAACTGGCGCTCTATACTCTCTGCCTACCCCGTTAGGGACTTGGCGTGATGATATGTATGTATGTATGTAATAATAATATATCCTCACACCTTCCCATAAGGGTCCCCGAATAGTTTTAAATATTTTTGATGTTGATTTGTTCAATGGAAGCTTGCATTCTAAGGAAGAAGCCATTTCCGGCGGAGTGGCGTGTCACCCTCTCATTAATTTGTAATGATGTAAAGCTTTTGTCAGTTACCGCAGCTCTCGGCCCAAATTAATGTTGGCTATTAGCGAAGTATCGCGCGCTCGACTCGGCTTTCACAGACCTGGGATCCGTAGGGTCAGTTTGACATAGCAATCATGAACGTGGTGTCTGAGGGTCCAGCTCATGCGGTCGAGGGCATTATAATGCTCTAGAGTTCAATTTGGTAACGAATTTCGAAGGATTCGAATGCTACTAATTTTATAAATGGTAAAGCTTGTGAGGATTTATTTTCCTCTATCACGACAAAATACTGAACACAATTTAATAAAATTTTGCTATTACTAGCTAGATTAACACATATAATGTTTTAGTACAGAAGAAAAAAATATCTAAATCATCTAATTAAATATAAATTAGAACTAAATAAGTATAGCCTTACGTTTCTTTAGGCTATAATGTACGTCCCCCGTATTGCTCTGTCAAGGCAGCATCCCTCTCATTCAGCTCGTGATCAAGGATGGCCTCGTCATGTGAACATGGCGGGAGTGCGGGCCCCAGATATGAAGTTAGTCAGTTCGCTAATGATAATAAATGACTTGACGCCATTTTGTCGCTCCCGTGTATCCGGTTCCGTTTTGTGAGGAACTTTTTAATTTAATGAAGGTTATGATTTATTTGATGAACTTTTAATTTTGGGACGTTTTAGTCATCAAATAATTGATGTGGACGAAAAATAACAAAACCGTATCATCATATTTTTCACTCTATACTCTCTGCCTACCCCGTTAGGGACTTGGCGTGATGATATGTATGTATATGTATATTTTTCACCTTTAGGTACGTAGAAAAACCTGTCAGTAGGAAAAATGGCCAAACAAACGGCCCATTTTGTATTTTAACATTGGTTCCCTTTGTTCTTTAGGGGTGGAGACAGATTTTAAGTACATATGTATATTATCTGGAAGAGGAGCAATTTATTGCCATCGTTGATATATGCCGTTATTTTATAATGAGCTTATTAAAGGTTTTCCTTAGGCTTAACTTAAACATATACATATACCGATTCTTAATAATGGAGGCAAACACGTAGCGAGAAGGTCCGCCACTGATACACATAGATATCGAAATGATTGTAGCCGGGATCAAACCTGCTATCACCAGTACAGAAGGCCGGTCCGCTACCGTCGTGCCATGCGGCCTTTTGCTATAGCGGGGTAACGTGTTACAAGTCTTGCACACCCACAATATATGTAGGTATGGACGCATAATGAGCTATACAATTTCTATTGCTCCAAGGAATTAGGCACAAAGCTTATAATTAATTTAATATCATTGTATGTATTTCCTCAAATACTAACACACGAGTTTAGTTTCATTATTCCAAAGACATTAATTGAAGTGAGCGGGTTCTTTTTGTTCTCCGTTTGCAGTAGTTAATTGCCTTATTAGATAACCTTATTGTCTCCTGGAGCGCGTCATTTAAATGATTTGCTTACAATTATTACCAAGTATCAATATGACTGCACCTATACAAATGTGACAGAACATGGAACAAATAGCGCCAAAGATAACACAATTACAATATTATCTAAGCGAGTAAAATACTGACTCCGAAATATGGTTTTAGTGGTTTTTTTATGAAATTATATTAATTAGATAAAAATAAAATAATATAGTTAGACTCAACATGTATAACTTTATGGTTACAGCAGATTTGTATGCAAGGCTAAGGTACTTAATATATTTACATATTGTAATATATATTTTTTTCATTTTATTTGATTTTCGCCATTGCCTTATCGCGTATTCTCTGTGACTGCCTATGTGTGTGTGTGTGTGTGTGTGTGTGTGTGTGTGTGTGTGTGTGTGTGTGTGTGTGTGTGTGTGTGTGTGTGTGTGTGTGTGTGTGTGTGTGTGTGTGTGTGTGTGTGTGTGTGTGCGCTGTACACGCCGTACGGTATGTACTGTAATGTAAGCGTATAAGTGTTCCCGACAAGTAGGTACATTACAATGCAAAAATAACCAATTTTATCCGGTTCTTAACTTAACATCATTTATACGACACATGATAACACCATCATAAATAAATTTAATTGTATTACAATGGCGACAGAGTCTACATTTCCTTGTCGTTTCGTTTATTAGGTACCGTGTGATAAAATCTGATGGATGTAGTTGTTTTTGGCGATAACAGATATATCATATTTGTTGTCATTATCGCACACGCGAGTCGAGCGTGCGGTTATTATGGCATTATGGTGTGCCCGCGGCGGCTCCTCAGAGGCTGCAGCCAGCCACCTACCTTCCCTACCATCATCTCCGCACCGCTACATTACACAATAGGCGTACGACGTGATCAGTGTGTATGCCTGTGGGTTGGAACATAGGGACTCTAGGTACAATCCAGTGCAGGTGTACTAGGTGAAGTGCACACCTAGATACGTCACGGCACTGGTTGCCAGGCCATTATCATCACTAATCTTTCGTAATCTGCGCGATAGAGGACAGCGATGGCGGGCGTCTGTGTCACTTTGCTGGCGAGGGGTCAAACTATTTTGAAGTAAACATATTTAGTACAGATATCGATTATCGCAGATAATAATATAATGTAACGTTTGTCGCTTCAGATAACAAATCTTATTTTAGTGGCTTACCATTTGTTTTGTGGAGATTTTCCAGCCGATGATGTCAGTGCTCCTATCTGCCGGTCGTGTCCGATCATGTACTACTATATACATGTGTATATGTTTCCTATATATATATACCTATACCTTTTAGGAATTGGTAAGGTTCATGGGCTTGTATTTATCTCCCTATTTCTTTTTATTTTTACTTAGCAACATTATCGTTATTCTTTAGGCGTGATAGTAGTTTCATGCCAGGTTCTTATAATTCAAAACAATTTTACGCAGCCGCAGAAAAAACGCAGTTGCAGTTAAAAGCCTTTTGTCTAATCAAATAAATTTGACAATATCTACATAAAACTCTTTATCAGGACTTTGAAAGCTATTGACAAAAAAACATACCATGGTACTAGTCGACTGGTGAGTGCTCTGACTAGAGCTAACGAAACAAGGTTATTTATCAATATTTATTTTGTATAAATGTCCGAAATATTAACAACAGCCAATACGAACGCAATTAAATCAAGCCTATCACTCGAATTCTTTGTGAACATTTATGTCTATGCTAATTTATCATCACACGTCCACCTGAACTGGCCACCTCCGAGGAAGACCTTGGGAATTGACATACATTTCCCTGGAGATATATTTAGGTGGCAGCGTGATAGATAGCGAGTCCATCGACATCTCTTATCACGAAATGTGTACAGATTTGATGGCTCGCTAATACTAAATCACGTACGGAAGTAAAATATGGTATACAGAGGGGGGGGGGGGGGAATGGGGATCGATGTGATAACGTCCGTCAGGTCGGTGATTGCAGGTCATATGTTCACGACAGTAACAACGTCCATACAACATAACAGAGCGAACAACCCGAGGCAATACAGCATATGTTTGAACAAACTCATAACTCACATTGAAAAACCAATAACCATTGAAATTGGAGCCTAAAGGCTGAGTACTTCCGGAGCCGAAATTAATGTTTCCTTAGCTGCGTAGACCATACTTCAAACATCACCGTTTGAATAGCACTGTCCTGGCGGAAAATTGGTGGAAGCCTTGATTCAGCATAACCAGAGGGAGGCGACCTCCGTCACCCTCTTCCCTCCTACGAAGCGTGTGAATATTTGAAGCTTATCCGTGATTGGCAGGTGTCTGGCTAGGCTGGCCGGCTTTCGTCGAGTTCCAGTATGATTGATACGAGGCGCGCTCCTATGTAGCGACGCAAGTTATGTAATTTGATAGGCTTCGGGACTAGAGAACGCTCGCCTGATAGTTACATAATGTACCCACGAGGTATGGCGGCACTGCATATACTGGTGGAATAACTGCTTGGTGTTATCAGTAAGGTTGCGTTTCTAATGATCATAGCTGAATCATTAAAAACGCAACCTTACTACCAACAACACTATATACAAATACTACTTCTGGGAACTGTGGGAGCTCCTGCCTTTCTGTTTTGCAAAGAAGCAAATTGAATAAAGAAAAAATAAATTCAGGTTCTGCTGAGATCGGAGTTATGAAAAACGTCTGTACAAACATACTTAACAACACGCCGAGTCGTAAGTAGTGTAGGCAGAGGGAGCAGAGCGTCAGTTCTCTATAAACATACAAACATCTGTCGCTTCGACCGCATTCACCAGTCTCTTCATAAATGCTCGTCAGTTTCGAGAACTCTTGACGATCCATCCTTGAGTGAAACAGTTTGTTGTTTCGTTATATCACGTATATATTATATTATATTGCCAAAGATCGGCTCCATATGACCATATCATCTAGACAAATGATCAGGATCTACTCCAAACTAGTCCAAGCTCATAAATTATCATTTTTATATACCTCCGCGGGTCAAAATACACCTTAAACCCTTGATTTGAGGTCAGAATATCTAGAGAGAACGCTAAGCAAGGCGATTACCATGCGTGGGAGGGAATCAATATTCTAACAAGTGGCCCACAGTTGGGAAACAATGCGCTGTTGTGGGTCAAAGTGTCACATTACTATAATAAAGTATTTAATTGGATACATTTGACGGACTTTCTAAACTAAACTGTTATGAAACAAATATTGTAATTTTCATAATGGCTATGTTAAGAATATAAATGGATAAGAAAACATAATAGAAACTAATTGGCTTCGTAGAATTTACTTAGGAAATACAATATTGGCAGTTAAAGACAAAATTATACTTGACAGCGAACTCAAGACAAGTCGAGAGACATGACTCGGCACATCCGAAGATCTAATCGTTGTCTGCAAGCCCGACAATAGTCCACCGCTAACTACGTACATGTATTTAATATTTATCATATTGGGGATCTATAAGACCGAAAATATCCGAGCACTTGAACTGTATATGTAGAATATATAGTCTACAGAAACTACCCGGGAGGTAGCCCACAAATATTCCCATAAGCTGGTTTAAAGTAATAGCTAATTATCTTTTTAATTTATAATATTTTGAGTTTATTAAGCCATAGTATCGACATGATGACAAAGGCACTTGCGTAATAATTGTGGACATCACATTTGAGACACGATCCTAATGTAATACATTTAAAAGCTGGGCTCGTGTTGGCGCGTCTAATGCAATTCTTCCATTTGCTTCTGTCCAGCGCAATCTCTTTGGCCCTTTTTCTTTGATCTCATGTATGCTAATCTTGGTCTTACTGTATCTCCCTTTCCTCTGTTCCTATTTTAGGTATTCCTTAAGATGCTGTCATATGCCTTTAATATGGATCCCAGTAATCCATATTACACCCACACAAACCACACAAATATTCACATCACGCATTTTTGTCATCGGGACAAAAGGCATGTCCAGTCTCTACTGGAGTAGCGTAGGAGGAGTAGCCTCACTTCCCGGTAGATTTTCAAGAGCCAGGTGATAAAGTACAACCTTTGCAGCTCCTAACAGAATATAAGTATAGAAGGCCACAAAGACTTCCGCTCAACTTGTACCCAGAACCTGCCAAAAGTATAAAATGTTAACGAACAAAGCTTTTGAGCCACTTACTCATCCAGAGAACGGTTTTGATGCTGGAAAGTAATTTTAATACTAAAATACACGAAATGACTACAAAGGCGAAGTTATTTCAGCCTGATTTATTGTCTCGTTCAATATTAATGAGAGTGAAACGCAGCCTCCGAGAGCAGCCCTTGTTACCGCTAGAATGTATAATTTTGTATATATTTATTATTTAATAACACAGTTTTAATGCAAATATCACTCGTTAAAACAACGCATAAAGATATAATTATTTAATTTCGTTTACATGAATATGGAAGAGACCAATTTTGGTACATTAAGAGCTGTAAAGGGGATAGCATCGTTACACACAAACGTGTTTGTGTTCTTCAAGTCGTGATCCTTGGTCATTATTTGACGTCCCCCCCCCCACTCCGCCCGCCCGCCCCCCGCCCCCGCCCACACGCGCCCGTCTCGGCGTTTACGAGCGAACCGTTTTTGTTGTTAAATACATACATAAATATTAACATTTGTCAGGTTTGAGACGACGCATTCATAGCATTAACAAAAATACACTCAATAATACATCAAGCCAAGTTACGGGGTTGGCAGAGAGAGTAGAGTGCCAGCTATATCAAGACACAGACCTCGTTCGCTCCATCCACATTCATCAGCCTCGCCATACATGCTCGCCGGTTTGGAGTACCCTTGATTGCTGTGTTGATTTGATCCAGGTAGTTGGAACGTGGTCTTCCTCTGCCTCTTAGAAGAGGCACACTTTTGCATTGTATATATATTTCGCCAATTTATGCCCGACGCGAAGAGTGCACGGAGAAAGAATTTGTAATAATAATAATAATATATCCTCACAACTTCCCACGAGGTTCCCCGAACGGGAAGGTGGGGGTATACAGGTAGTACCCACACACTTAATTCCACCAGATGATTTTCCACCAGAGATATATTTCAGGTGCCAACGTGACAGATGGCGAGTCCATCGCCGTTACTCAAGCACGACTATACATACGCCTTGAATTTCTTCTCAGACGTATGCAGGTTTCCTCTTGATGCGAGTCAAGTACATGCATACATTATTTTGATATATGTATAAATTAAGCTCAGTCCGAATACTACCTATGTATCTGTTGTCGACTCGGTAAGAACCTACTACCTACCGCCGGCACAGCAACCCTATAACCTACTACCTACCGCCGGCACAGCAACCCTATAACCTACTACCTACCGCCGGCACAGCAACCCTATAACCTACTACCTACCGCCGGCACAGCAACCCTATAACCTACTACCTACTGCCGGCACAGCAACCCTATAACCTACTACCTACCGCCGGCACAGCAACCCTATAACCTACTACCTACCGCCGGCACAGCAACCCTATAACCTACTACCTACCGCCGGCACAGCAACCCTATAACCTACTACCTACCGCCGGCACAGCAACCCTATAACCTACTACCTACCGCCGGCACAGCAACCCTATAACCTACTACCTACCGCCGGCACAGCAACCCTATAACCTACTACCTACCGCCGGCACAGCAACCCTATAACCTACTACCTACCGCCGGCACAGCAACCCTATAACCTACTACCTACCGCCAGCACAGCAACCCTATAACCTACTACCTACCGCCCGCACAGCAACCCTATAACCTACTACCTACCGCCGGCACAGCAACCCTATAACCTACTACCTACCGCCGGCACAGCAACCCTATAACCTACTACCTACCGCCGGCACAGCAACCCTATAACCTACTACCTACCGCCGGCACAGCAACCCTATAACCCCGCAACCGAGCGAACAGGTCGCAGCGGCCGCGTAATTCGGCAGTCATGTCTCTTCGTGTGTGTCTCTTTCCACCTTGTGTGCCAGAGGGGGACAGCAGCACACTGGTGCCCTTTAGGTAGGCAACTCGTGCGCCTACCTTCTATTATTGTGGCCGTGACTTTAATGCGCGAGATAAACTTAAAGTTAATTTATGTTTATTTACGGTTTGTTTGGTCGCTATGCATTGTATTGTTAGATTAGAACGGATTTACTGCGCGCCTAACTTTTTAATTTATTACTTTACAGAGTTTTAGTTGTTTGAAGTTTATCATTACTAATACCTGCGGTTAGAAATTATTCTTCAAAAGGTTCAAAAGGTAATGAATTATGCTAATAAGTTATATCTGGGAGTAACTATCTTACAATACTTATGGATGAATTCACGCTTCCTCTTGCTATTTGCGTACAGTTAATGCTGAAGTAGCATCTTAGCCGTGGGTGACACAAAGATTCCAGGTTCGAATCTCAACTGTGCCAATGAGTTTTTCTCAACTTAAGTGCGGTAATTAGCCACACAACGACCTTTACGATGAAGGAAAACATCAAAAGGAAATCTGCACACGTTTGAGAAGGAATTCAAAGGCATATAATCGTGCTTGAGTTACGGCGATGGATTCGCCATCGGTCACGTTGGCACGCAAAATATATCTTTAGCGGAAAGTGGGTGTGTGGGTATTACCTATACACCTCTGCCTACCCCTAAGGGGAGCATTATATATTTGTTATTTAACATTTATCTTATTGTGGCAGCAGTTCACGCTACCCGACGCAAGGCAACGACATTAGCTGCAGAAATTATTGTCATCGGATAGCGTGCGCTAAGAGAAACCGGCAGAGACCACACCGCTGCCAGTGTAAGCATCCATAGAACTGGTGAGTGTTGGTAGCAACACTCACCAATCACCAGATAGCGTCCAGCTCCCTATTGGTAGCTACGAGAGTGTCGCCTTTGACGCAATCTAGTGTTTGCTGGGCTGCTGAAATAATTGACATCATTTATTTCCGGCCTCTGCATAAAAACTTTTGGACAAGCCTAAACGAAATGCGGACAAATACAAACTATGGGTAGCGTATTTTTTTTGTTATTATAGAGCTAAGTTTGTTGAGTTAAATGGCTACAGTGGAGCCCTAACAAAGGGACATTATTTACATTGTGCGTAGCCTCTTTTGGCCTGTCGCAGCGGGCCCAACACGCAACGAATCTTATGGACCAGGCTGACTTTTAAAAGGCGTAACCTATATTTGAGCGCCATTAATTGTCCTCAACAGCGATTCCATTAAACAAACTGACGCAATATCTGGTAGCGTTTAACAATAAGCTTACATAAACATTAATATACAAAAACACAAGTCGAACCTGTTTTTGCTTCCAAGCCGAGCCCAAGGCCACGGCACTAGGTCTGATTACATGTTGACACAACGCACAGGGACTACAGTAACCCATATAATGGATAGGCCGGTGAAAAATTACTTGTACAAGTTATAGAGGACGACGCTACATAACCAATGAGTTTAGTATCACTTCATATATCACTGATACATATGTAACATTTTAGTTCAAATGAAAATACAATATATCTATATAATAATATATAAGCTTTTAAGTTAGCCATTTGAAAGTCTTGTAACCTACCACCGAGTCAAATATTATCTCAGTATGTATCTCATTTATCTTCTCTGCAAAAGACTGCAGTTACAGTCTACAGAACTGGCGCTCTAACCTCTCTGCCTATCCCGTGAATGATTTAGCGTGATGATATGTATGTATGTATGGTCGATTGTAGTAGTATAGTGCAGTTAATTATGTTTTTTTTATAAAAGACGCATATGGAGAATTAGTTGGATTGAAGAGCACCAGACGCGAAGTACCCTATATATGCTATGGTAGCCGCGTTCTAGCGGTTTGTGTACTTATATTTTACTTATACTCGAAGGTTTGGATCAGTTCTGTTTAGCCTTCGATGAATTCGATTCGATGATAACTACCGTGAAACACCGCAGAACAAATGTAAAGTAATTCTCTGGACAAGTGGCATAGGCCGACCCCAGTGTAGTAGCAATAGGGCAGAGCATACAAATATTTGCTCAGTCTGCGTGTATTGATTGCGGCACCCACTATACGCGATACAGGGCACCAGTGTGGGGCTGTGACAGTTATTTATTTATCACTTCAGAATTTCATCATTATTTCAACACAACACATCATTTCTAAATTATTATTTCAAGTTAAAAACCTTTCGCATAGCATGCTCCATGCTATGCGATCCCATGCTCTCAAGCGGCTTGGAACCACTAACTATGAGGAGAGATTCTGCTTCCCTCTGTACAAAGCATAGTGCTCTGAGGATCTGTTTGACATGATGTCAACGGCTGCCTCTATCATGGCACCTCTTGCTATCGACGGGGAATTAATTCCCACACCGAACCGAACAGAATTCGCTTCCAAAGAAAAACTTCTTTGGAAGCGAATTCTGTTCGGTTCCTCCTCCATTCCTCCGTAAGCTCAAGCTGTGGATTAACTGTTAAGGTTTTTCATAAGGATAGTACAATATGGAGTTCTTGCTAAGATGCCTTGTATTTCGATGCCTAAACGGAGATAAGTGAAAGATTATCTCATAGACAAGATGATATTGTAGATCTATATCAGACCATAATCAATAGCCACAAGAATGTCATTAGTTTTGGTTGAACCAAATTATTGATATCGAAATTCCTCACCATAGAGCGCTCTGGCTGGATTCACGTTCACTAGGTCGTGTTCTATATTTACTCTGGCCCACAGACTCCAGGCCCACATATGGCTAATTCGGACGTTTTATTTTAACCATAATATCATTACGTGACCACTCGCAAGGCCACTTTAGTTTATATGCTCATCCTTCTCTAACCAATGTGCCAGAGCGAGATGGCAACAAACAAGTTTTCTTGGTTGTTCATAATAATAACGAAGCGTTTTGTCCTTGATGAATTCAGCATTGCCGTATCAACAATGTGTTTTATTTTAGGGGGAGCCGTGGTGGCCGATTGGTTCGAATCGCCTACAACCATTGATGTAAAGATAGAACCTCATTGCCTACAACGTAAAAAAGATTTCAACTTCGAATCCCGATTATACCAAGAGCTTTTCTGAACTTAATTACAATGATTAGTGACACCACGAGCAGAGAAGGAAAACATAGAGGGAAAACGCCTGCCTACGTCTGAGCATTCATTCAAAAACATTTATTTCATTTCACATAGGCCTAGATGAGCACTTACAAAACTTCTTCCACGGAGAAGAACCTTCACGACACTCCATAGTTACTCTTTTCAAAAACGTATGTATAGTCCTGATTGAGAAATGGCGTTGGATTCGCCGTGTTGGCACATAAAAGTTCCCTGGTGATCTACATGTACGGGTAATATGAGGAGGTGAACTGTTGGGCCTCCCTTGGGTCGGTTGGGTCACTTGGGCAAAGGTATCCTTGGAACAAAAAAACGTTATGACAATACTTCATAGCAAAATATTATTTCCATTATGTTCAATTTGAGGGTTATGTGTCTCACATAAAATAAAATAATAGCATTTACAATTTATATTCAGAATAAAGCTATAATTTCCCCATAAATTTCTGTATTTAAATTAGCTTTTATATCCGCAGAGAGAAAACATCCCAATAAGTCCATAAAAATATAAGCCATAAAACTCACGAATTTTTTACAATCGGTCCTTTATACCCGATAAATATAAAAGAAAAATGTAAGCCAGCGCTGCCGCTGACAAAGGACCAAACATGTCCTCAAGTCCCGCACTCTCGAGCCTGGATACGGGCGTGGCGACATTTGTTGAGTCTCACATAATGGCCGCCTTTACGACTGCTGCGGTGGGAATTACAGATTTTTGCATACGTGGTCGTTTCGGGGTTTCAAGTCTGCTTTTATGGCCGAAAAATTGCCGTTAACCCGCCCAATGCCCGTTCGTCCTAATGAAATCGGTCTGCTCTCCCCTAATGCAGAAATTCGTATCTCCAAAATCAATACCCTAGGATATTGACTCCAGGGTTACCGGGTTTTTCGAATAAAATGTATCCTTTTCACACTATTCTTCACCAAATAACCTATACAGAGGCCTGTACTTCTTGGATCATCGGCATCTGGCACAATCGTGGGAGGTAACTTCCAGTCTGTTCCGGACTAAACGGATCTTGATGCAATTTGCCTAAGAAATAACAGGCTTTCTTAGAAAGAACTCATCCCTTGAAAATTAAAGTCCGGCTTAGATTACATGTTCCAGATATATTACCTCCTTGCCAACATGTTTAACAGACAAGTACTGGTCGCAGCAGTCCGCCCTAGCGACAGCGCCCCCGGTGCCATGTCAGGCTGCCGATGCTAAAACGACGACATCCGCCGAGCACGTTAAATGCCCCATCCCGTGAGTCCGACAATTACTTGTGCACACAATTTTGTTTTATCGGCCATTAAACTAGGCCGCATTTGTACCGACATGATTGTTGGTTCAGTTTCAGCAAGATTTGAAATTAATGTACCCGGAATACCACACAATACCACGAATTAAGTTTAATGAAAAACTGATAAATAATGGCAGCGAATCCTGGGTATGTCAGAGGAAGTATGAAAATAGCTTGAATGCAGTCGAGATGCGATCTCTTCGAAAAATGTGCGGCGTAACGATATTAGATCGAATCCGCAATGAAGAGATTCGCAAATCAACTGGCGTGAATGAGGGCGTCATTGTAAAGATGAAGAAAGGCATGTTACGTTGGTTTGGACACATAGAAAGGATGAGTGAAGAAAGATTGACGATACAGATATACAAAGCAAAAGTGTGTGCAAGAAGAGGCAGAGTAAGGCCACGTTCCTACTACCTGGATCAAATAGATCGGACTCTGAAGGACGGGAACGTTAAGAGTACTCGAACCGACGAGCATGTATGAAGAGACTGATGAATGTGGACGAAGCGAAAGAGATATGTAAGAGAACTGGCGCTCTATACTCTTTGCCTACCCCGTTAGGGACTCGGCGTGATGCTATGTATGTATGTATGTACGATAATTAAATTAATGATATCACTCCGAGTCCCAGGATAAGTAGTAGAAGAGCGGCGCTTCTCTCTTACCGACCGCTTTCGCTTCGCTTTCATACACATTCATCAATATCTTCATAATATGATCGCCGTGTACTCGTGTACGAGGATCTAATATTCATAATTCAATTGCGTCCCTTGCCAAATTTTGTTTTAAATTACTTTGTGTGTACTATTGGTCTGTTTGTTGTAAAAGACTTGCTTTAAACAGTTCTAACTCGTGATGTTACGTGTGTGTGTATGTCTATCGGCCATTTTGAGACAGGCCTCATTAGCCTACACGCGAATAGCGGGCCCATTCATATACCATTGGCCGTACGCTGCGGTGTGATAGGCGGATGGTTTGATATCAGCTCCCGCGCGAGCGGTTGGTACTGGCATAGACAAATCATACGGCACCACCGGACACACAGGCCATTACACACGCGTTCCGTTACAGAGAGCCCTAATTCTTGATCTTAATGCTACTTATATTTGGAACTTTACTCAGTGCACGATTTGTTTGGCATAGAAGGTAACCACTACCGAGGTAGTGTTTGATCTTTTATTGGGTTTATCTTGGAATACATGTGTATGTGTAGCGGAGCATAGACTATGACCTAGCAATTGAAATAATCTAGATGTTTTCCATAGGTTAGTATTCAAACAAGACAGCCAACAGCTTGTAAGTAGTCGTACCTACTTATATCACTACTATATATGCAATGCAACACGATCTCTGCACGTTCCTTCCTGTTAGTGTCTGTTCACTTGCAATTAACCATAACGTCCCGCTACAGTCCAGGCTCAGCAGTAGCATAACAAAATATAATAACCAGTAAGAGCTGCAGAACAAAATGGCAGCGCCCCGAGCGCTAACCAAGAACGCGCGTCTTTTAACAAAATTGCGTTGCGTGCACTCGCATACAAAGCATTTCAAGCAAACAAACGAGCGCCGAGTGTTATTACATTAATGTAGGAAGCCCCAACGAACCGCCGATATTCATGGAAGTTCATACAACCGACAAATTCTACGGCTCTACCTAATAACTTGGCCACTTCATGAATTTCATCAACTGCGTCTCCTTCTGACGCGTAGTGCCCTCTCCCTCGCACTCAATCTTCATTATAACGATAAAGAGACATCGAGCGTAAGATTGCGTGGAAAGCTCTTGAAAATTTGGCGCTTCCTGTGAATGCTGCCAAGCGAAATCCTGCCTTATGCTTTGATATATAAGGATATATATTTAAGTATAATCCTGCAAAATGGTGTTGGCATTGAAACGAGGAAGTGTTATCCCTTGAGAGTAACTCAGCAACTAGGGGGCTGTCAGCTCAAACATCAAGTCCTCGGAATAGGCGACTTTGCGCTTTGCTGCTGTGAATACTAAGCCGCTTATAAAGGCCTCCATCGGAGGGACTAATCAGGATCTTGTAAAAATACCTAAATAGCCTAACTTAGTGTTTAAAGTTGGATAAAACAAAAATATCGCCAAAATAGAATTATGAAAAATTGCTTTCAATCTCCATAATTGAATGTATCAATGATGTCGAGTAATATCCTCCCATAGGGGAGAGGAACTCTCTCCGAAGTTATAGATTAAAGTTGGTGTCGTACCGTGTACCACTCGATAAACATAGGTACCAGTCGCAAATATCACATACTCGAGTATTGTGCGTAAAAGTATCGCATTCATTGTCTTTCATGAGACAACCATCTACATATATTTTTATTCTATATATATCTACTAAAAATATTACTATCTATACACCTCTGCCTACCCTTTCGGGGACCCTTGTGGGAAGGCGTGAGGGTATATTATTATTATTTATATACATTATATAAAATCATTCAGCTCGCGCAACTCTCAGGATTTAATGAAACTTTGAAAAAATCTTTTCGAATTGGATACCATGTCTATTGACAAAGACTATATGCTATATGCTATGCATCATCATGCTACTGGCCAAAGGAGCCCAACAGTGACCACATCAACAACCCACCTTGTCCTCCAATAAGACTCGAATGCGTAAATTACAGACATCATAGTGAGTCCCTCACGGGCTAGGTAGAGAAAGTAAGTCACCAGTTCTCTCAAGACTTGCAGTCTGCCGTAAATTACAGACATCATAGTGAGTCCCTCACGGGCTAGGTAGAGAAAGTAAGTCACCAGTTCTCTCAAGACTTGCAGTCTGCCGTAAATTACAGACATCATAGTGAGTCCCTCACGGGCTAGGTAGAGAAAGTAAGTCACCAGTGCTCTCAAGACTTGCAGAGTCTGTCGCAAATTACAGACATCATAGTGAGTCCCTCACGGGCTAGGTAGAGAAAGTAAGTCACCAGTTCTCTCAAGACTTGCAGAGTCTGTCGTAAATTACAGACATCATAGTGAGTCCCTCACGGGCTAGGTAGAGAAAGTAAGTCACCAGTTCTCTCAAGACTTGCAGAGTCTGTCGTAAATTACAGACATCATAGTGAGTCCCTCACGGGCTTGGTAGAGAAAGTAAGTCACCAGTTCTCTCAAGACTTGCAGAGTCTGTCGTAAATTACAGACATCATAGTGAGTCCCTCACGGGCTAGGTAGAGAAAGTAAGTCACCAGTTCTCTCAAGACTTGCAGTCTGCCGTAAATTACAGACATCATAGTGAGTCCCTCACGGGCTAGGTAGAGAAAGTAAGTCACCATTTCTCTCAAGACTTGCAGAGTCTGTCGTAAATTACAGACATCATAGTGAGTCCCTCACGGGCTAGGTAGAGAAAGTAAGTCACCAGTTCTCTCAAGACTTGCAGTCTGCCGTAAATTACAGACATCATAGTGAGTCCCTCACGGGCTAGGTAGAGAAAGTAAGTCACCAGTTCTCTCAAGACTTGCAGAGTCTGTCGCAAATTACAGACATCATAGTGAGTCCCTCACGGGCTAGGTAGAGAAAGTAAGTCACCAGTTCTCTCAAGACTTGCAGTCTGCCGTAAGTCTGTCGTAAATTACAGACATCATAGTGAGTCCCTCACGGGCTAGGTAGAGAAAGTAAGTCACCAGTTCTCTCAAGACTTGCAGTCTGCCGTAAATTACAGACATCATAGTGAGTCCCTCACGGGCTAGGTAGAGAAAGTAAGTCACCAGTTCTCTCAAGACTTGCAGAGTCTGTCGCAAATTACAGACATCATAGTGAGTCCCTCACGGGCTAGGTAGAGAAAGTAAGTCACCAGTTCTCTCAAGACTTGCAGTCTGCCGTAAATTACAGACATCATAGTGAGTCCCTCACGGGCTAGGTAGAGAAAGTAAGTCACCAGTTCTCTCAAGACTTGCAGTCTGCCGTAAATTACAGACATCATAGTGAGTCCCTCACGGGCTAGGTAGAGAAAGTAAGTCACCAGTTCTCTCAAGACTTGCAGAGTCTGTCGTCTGTCTCTTAATATTTATAACATCGATAAATTATCTTAGATTTAATATACTATATCGTTTATTTGTATAAATATCATCAGAGCATCGATATAGTTCCCAGTGTGTTGAGGTGCACCTCTATACGCTCCTGTGTGCAATCTGCATGCGGCGTGAGTGTAAAGTTTTGTGTTACTGTGGAGCCCTCCCGAGGGGAGTAACACTTCAAATGTCAATTAATGTCACTGCGAGCGCGGGGGGCTGGGGGCGGGGGGCGGGGGGCGAGGGGACCCCACGGTGGCAGCCTATGCTGCACGGATAATATACAGGATAAAAATTACACGGCTAGAATGGCCGATTTACTCACAACGCTGTTTCGAATTTCATCAAATCAAATCAACGAATGATATTTACTGAAGACCGACTAATGGTGGCTAGAGCCTGCAGACAAAGTGACACGATTTAACAGCTAAAACTTTTTACTTAAAACATAGAATCAGTATCGTGAGCGAAAATAGGCTGCTAAACCGTTTCCCATCAGATGGGCCGTATGCTTGTTTGCCACTCTTGTTGTATGTCTCAAAAAAAATATGTAGTGATGTAGAGAGTGATTCGGGTAGGCTTTCGACGCAGAGATTACATCGAAGCCCAACAGTACCAATACGATTTTCTGAACTTATGTATAGTGATCAGTCACACCACGAGCTTTACGGTGAGGGAAAACATCGAGAGGAAACCTGCATACGTTTGGGAAGAAATTCAAAGTATAGTCGTGCTTGAGTAACGGCGAAGAACTCGCCATCTGTCATGCTCCTAAATATATCCCCAATGAAAAGGGGGCGTGTTATGCCAATGCCTACCCCTTCAGGGATCCTTGTGGGTAGGTGTGAAGATATTAATTTATTTTCTTTTTAACTGAACATGCCACGTTAATTGACAGCATCGCGTAGCCTGGTGTGTGGCGCGATCCTCGATACGATGGCGGACTACACACAAAGGCCGTAATAAAAACACCTCCCTTTGTCTCCGAGTCATTAAACATTTACACGAATATAGCGAGTAAGTGTTCTTTATGTCAAAATTCGTAATTATGTTCTCGAAAGGAAAGCTTACAAGTAAAATCAATTTTGTACCCATTCAGAACTTTTTATAGATTCAGTCAACCAATAAGGTCGCACGACTGTAAGGCATTTTCAACTTTATCCTCTACCAGTAGAATCTAAAATGGATTGTAGCAGCCCAATGTTACTGTATATTACTTTATGTTCCGTAGCTTTAACGTATTTTCGTTCTCAATTTAAATGTGGCAGTCAGCTGACTGAACCCCCCCTATGTCGCTACAGTCTGATATGAACCTTACTTCATTGTAATACAGTATAATTTAAGTTATTAGAGTAACAGATAGGAAAGCGGCCTAAACTAAAACCAATCTAAGCGGATTGCAATACATTTCATTTTCGCCTGATCAGCGGTGTTCCTAAGGGTGAGCCCGAATGAAGGAATCAGCTGTTGGCTAAGCGATTTCGTAATTTGGGGGTGAGTGTTTGTTATAATTGCTTTTGCAATTTGTTTTTGGCAGAGCCTAGCCTTGTTATTGCCCTTTGATTGTTGTTAAAATTCCTTTTTTGTTAACGAGGCCGCGTCACAGTTTAATTTATTGAAATGTCAGCGAGCTTTGCTCAAAGCTAAGTCCAAAATAAGCCGTTCGGTTCAAAATATATTCAGACATAATCACGTTTTTTTTCCGCCCTTTATTTAATTTTCCTAAGTTTCCAGCGAATACCTAAATACCTACAGTCAATGCAAAAGAAATGGTTGCGTATAGTGCGTCCTAATCAAATCATACGTGAGAGTGGCAGAGCAGTGGTAATCATCCGGCCGATACCGGAAATTTCTAGAAAGTACTGGCTAATAACCACCGCTTGCTCTCCTGTCTTCTATGTATATTAATTCAGATACCATTATGATACACATTCTAGAATGAACGTTTAAATAGTAGTTCCTCGTAAGCTGTTATGGCGAGTGCGGTAGAGAACGGAAACGGAATAATGGCTAACAGGTTCCGAGTGGGGGGGAGCGTGGGCTTTGTCTGAGATTTGTTTGAGAGGGGCATTGTCATTAATAAAAATATATTAATAAATATCTTTTTCAATGCAAATACCACTAATTACACGGCACATTATTCATATAAAATTACAATTACCAACGTTTCGAAGGAATAAAATACTTGTCATACCTTTTGTAACATTATTTTGGATTGTAAAAGACTGAAAAGAAACAATATATTATTATTATAAGATCCTTCCCACAAGGATCCCCGAAGGGGTAGGCGGAGGTGTGTAGGTAGTACACACACCCACTTTCCGTTGGAGATACATTTTAGGTGCCAACGGGACAGTCTTGTAGATTCCTTCTCAAACGCATGCAAGTTTCCTTCGCCGTAAAGCTCGTTGTGTGACCAATCACTAATTCAGTTTAGAGAAACTCATTGCTACAGTCGGGATTCGAACTTGTAATCTTTGTGTTGGAACTCGAACCACTCGGCCACCACGTCTTTTGTACGTTACGGTAACAGAAGCAAGATATTCCTTGTACAAGATACCCCTTGACACTCACATACATGAAGGTGCATTATTAGATGGGATTATATATTTGCTGTATCAATTTGACGGGTCGCCTGGCACGGTGGTACTGGCCCTGCTGCAGGCCTTGCCTTCACTTGTAAAGGTCGCGTGTTCGATGCACACTGGCGGGTGTCATATTTAACTAACTATATATTGATCTAAGTTACACGCTCTGCCTAGTTTAGTCAACAACAAATAATGTCGGAACGGCTGAATGGAACTGTTTGAAATTTGGCACAGATATAAAACATTAACTAGATTATAAAGGATAAGTTTTATTCTGGAAAAAAGTCAACCATTTAAATTAAAATGTACACGGGTGGAACCGCGGGGCACAGTATTCACTTAAAAAGCAGTAATAACTATGGAGTTTTGTATAAAATAGCATAATATCCAAGATCCAACGATGTCAGAGTATTTGGGCTTTTACGTTCTTCCAGATATGTGAGAAGAATTGTGTGCACGGTGAGTTACTATAAGGCCAATGTCGTGGGTGTCACTTTATGGGTGTCGAGATATTCGTTCTTGTGGCCATTATCGAATGAAAGTATAAGCTTTATATCGGTTTCTCTGACGGATTCAACCGCTCAATACTACGCAAGCGGCGTTGACATTTGCCTAGTGTGTTGTACCAACCAGATATAAAATATATAAATTGTATTTGTTGTTATTGCCCCCCAGCACCCCCAGCAACCCCCAGCACCCCCAGCACCCCCAGCACCCCGCGGCACTACAAAGTTATCAAGCCATCAAAATTCAAACTAACCATAAATCCGATACAATTTATCGCCGAGCGACAGCTGCCAATTTCAACCCCGGCTTTTTGACGACGTCCATAAGAGTGTTACATAAAAATAAAATTGAACGGTGTGTGTTTACGACCCGCTGGGGTGGCTCGGGGGTTGGGCCGATGTAAAGCATTTATTCGACGTGCATTGCTTGTCGTGTATACGTTCGTATATAGACCGGCTCAATGGAGAGGACAATGATGGACCATTCCCGGTTTTTCACTCTTGGTTATTAACTTTGAGGGAAGGGAATCTTGGCAGAGTTGTGTTCATTCAGCCAGATAAAATGAGCGCTGAAGGTACAAGACAACGTTTTAAGGGTATCGTACCTCTGAAATAAACGAGAAGCATTTTAGCACTTTGGTGTAAGTTGCTTTGTTCGTCAACAAATAGCAATGGAGATGCAAGCCATTTACATATGATGATATCAATGTATGCTCCAGGCATCATAATTATACACACAAGCTGTGTTTGTCGAGATACTATCATGAAGGTTCAAGTGCCCGGCCGTGCGCATGCGCCGCCAATTGTGATGCATCTCATACACATATTGTTACAGTGCTTCTCACTTGACTCGGTGCCAAACAACAATGTAACGAATGAAGTTGAATGATTACGTATATATTTCAACGGTACAAGTGAACGACCGAGCATGGCGGACGGAAAATGTTGTACCTCGTTATTTTTCAAGTTGGCTCAAAGAGCAAACATTGGGATTCAGTATGTGGGGGCAGTCCCATGGATTAGCTTTGGCAAATGCGATTACAAAGGTTACATGTAGCCAATGTGAGCAAAGTGGCAAAGAATACGGCGATCAATATTATTATCATGCAGGAATACTTGCAAACGAGGATACGCAATACTAGAAGTAGGTCTCAGGCGTGCAGTAACTGTAAGATTACCATAACAGCAGAGAGGTACTACTCTTAAGGTGCTCTGGAAAGACTACCTAGAAACAGGACCATTTGGCTGCCATATGATGGGGACACTACCAAAGAGCTATAATTATATCCCAGTTACTTCACCTTAGTCTCAATAGTTCTAGTTTGCAATACATTTGCCAATAGTTATTTTTATATGCAGCCTTGAGCTGTATCTTGGAGGAAAAGCCTTACGATTTACCGGCGACAGATACATCGTGGAGGAAGCCGTGTGGCCTACTTCCTGGCTGTGACGTGGTGAGGGGTGCCTGCGGAGGGAGGTGGCCTCTGGCCTATACCTTTGATATTTTGGGAAAAACACCCTCACTAACTTTACCATTTATAAAATTAAGCGGGAATGCTTCATACTTCATAAATCTCTTTGATCAATCTCCGCATTGATACAATATTGTATACCCTCTATTCTCCACGACTACCCAGTCGATTGGACCAGTTATTAGTATAACCCCAGAACTATAATTATGAGCGCCATGAATACAGAGCACAAGTTAAAATGGCGTCTAATCTCTCACGGAGCCCCGCAATCAATTGCTCCAGCATCTATTGAGATAAATGCATAATTCAGTGGCTCGTGGTAATCCGTAATAAACGGGGACCAGGGACCGGCTCCCCATGCGTCGGCGACAAAAAACTGAGCGTCGCTGGCCAGCAGCCTCACTGCTTAGGTGGATTAGGGATCCTCCGATGGAGGCACGCACCAATGTTTTAACATACGATTTATAAACGAGAAGATTTGTGGTTATTACTAGCTTAGGGAAGGGAGTTAACTAGACGCTTATACTCGTTGGTATAATGATTCATAGTATATGGTTCTAAACTTGAACCTCTCGTATTGACTTATTCACGACGTATTTATTCCCTATTATAGATAGTGCCATCCACGAAGACGTGCCCCACCAGTTTATAGTCAAGGTGGTCGCGGGATGCGGGGAGTATGACCAGAGTCTATTAATTGTAGTGTGCGTGTGCATTCATAAGTAATCAGTGTGTACTTATAATACTCAATCAAACATTTGTGAAAGGTGGCACACTTACACTATAAACTATAAGGAAGAATAGTGGGGCACGTCTTCGTGTATGGCATTATCTATAAGCTCGTACTGTGACAGAGTTTTGAGTTCAGAATAAGGTACATGACTACTTAAACCACACGGCTGCCACGGCACTGCACAAATATTTTTTTATTTATTTTCGACAAAGAGGAAATCGATTCGAGGATATGCGATGGTCTCGTCATTTGTCCAGTGCACCTAAGTATGTTTCTGACATAAAGAGGGCGATATTACACCATTGCCCGTCCCTTAAGAGAGCTTGATGTTCGTCACTGAAAGTATTTTGATGCTTGTATGTTTGTATTTCTTAATACTGACTACTGGATCATTTCACTAAGACAACGAGGTTTCATTGCGCTGATAATAAAACCAAAGCTTATTTGCAAACACTTTAATTTTAATCGCTATAGAAAAAACAGTGTTGTCGAGCCAAAGAGCAGCAAAAGAAAGGAAAAAATCTATACGTGCCTCCTCGTTGGTTCGCTCACAAAAACGTGGACGGAACACGCATCCACCCACACACCATCCCTACATTTTTTTGATGAAATTCGAACCTGTCACGGGGTGCCCACGGCGCTATTATTATCGAGCGCATCGCAACTATTTGGCCATAACATAGCATAACATAGCCCGCTGAGATTCGGCCCTTTGTTCGTCTATGGGGCAATCACCAATTGTTAGCAAACCCTTTGTACGTACACATTACCATCGCCTATAACTGAACCGACGACGCCTTGTACCTAATAAATGTTACACAGTACCTAGACTTATGCAGACAATTGGCAGGAGTAGGTATCCAGGTACTTATGGCTCACTAATCAGGTCCTCTTTGTACCGTCTTGCGAGTATCTCCTCTACTGACGTCGTATCCGGCCTCGACCCTATCAATATACATTCGAATTTCGACTTTATAAACACAATAAATATTAATAAGAAAAATTAATATTCATAAAAATATTACATCAATGGCTCCTTAACAAACCTCCTTTGTCCTTGCGTCGTTATGGATGTCTATTGAAAAAATCATCGCAGTTCTATATAAAAATCAACTCTATTACATAAGCGATACGAATGACTATTGAACTATGTAATTTTAAGCCAATTAATAAAATAGTAACGTGTATCCTTTGTTGTAGGCGATAAGTACTTAACTTTTTCGCATAAGCTGCGATCGATAATGGATGCCGAATGAAGTAAAAGCGACCTAACCGCTCTCTAAACTAGGTTGTAAATGGCGTGAACGGTGCTCAATGCTTTCATTCGCTTGTTGCCAAGCGCGCCGGCGGACGAGCTAGGGGATCGACAACCTTTTTGTAGGGCAACCTTCCTAGAACTTTCTCCTTTATTTTTCCAGGACTATTTCACGATAACCTTGTAATGTGTGTGTACCCCTGTATAACATTATAGGGAATATTTTATTACGGATACTTTCGCCCATCTTTGACCTAAAAAGTAAGGACCTTACTTAGAAAATATTAACTACCTATGTGTTTTACTGGATGGCAAAATGGAATCTATTCACTTACTACATACTCGAAGGCCGTGTAAGGCCAAGTTATTAAACATCAATATTTCCTTATGTATCGTAAACGCTACTTTAAGCTGATTTTTCTTAACAGACAATAATGATACGTCGGAACGACTCATTGTGATCTCAAGAAATGAATCAATAAAAACCTAATTGACATCAGCAGTCGTCAATCAAACATGAAACCTATTATTAAAGACAACAGTTATATTCACATAAAAAAAATGGAAAATAAATGTTGGCAATACGTGCACCCCGCCATAAATGCACTCGCTAGCGCAACGTGGCTATTAGTTATCGCACCACCGATATGGTACAACCGTCTTTAGCTAGCTATTATTAATATAGGCCTTATTTCGTGAGGTGTAGAGTCGACGGATGTGCTGGTTTCTTTGTGAAGGTCGATGTTGGTTAAGCCATTTCAGTCGTAGGGTTTGATTTAACCGCGCCTGCGCGAGTGTGCGTGTTTGCGCGTGTCCGTGAGCGGCAAGGTACGTGTGTGCGTCGGTACCTCGGTTCGGTCACGTAGGCTCCAAAACTGTACATACACAGCCGCGAAGCGGACTGTTTTGGTTGTTCTTTGTTCTGTTTACGCGTAAACACCATGTTTGGGAGGATTTTCTGTACTTTAATACATTGCGAACAGCATATATGCTGGCAATAGTTTAGTCTGCGTATTCTGAGATAAATTCCAACCCATAATTCACAACAAACATGACATAGTTTTGAAACCAAAAATCTTTACCACGTAGCTCTGAACTATAATCGCTCTCATCTTAATACCCTTTCTCAAAGCTAACCCTATGTGGCAATGATTACATAGTCATGATAATATATATGTCCGTTTAGGTGCAGTGTCGCTGCACATAGCAACAGATCGCGTCAGCTGTGCCGGGACGAGCCGAGCGGGCCCGACGCGGCCCGAGCGCGCACGATTGATTGAACGCTGTGAAAGTTTACCTTCTCCGAGATAGGTAGCTATACTAGTTTAGCTTCTGCATTTCATTTTAGGTAAAAATACGTGTTTAAAGGCTTGAAGGGTACTATGCTGAGGCTCTACCTGTGGATAGGACGATACATTGGATAAATACTAAGCTAAATGTGAATAAGGGACTCGGGATCAGCTGAGCTTAGATTTTTTATCTGATTAATAACGTCATTTGGAAAGTAAGCAACGACAGTCACGATACGAATGACGTTAATTAGCTATTCATCTATGATTCTATTACTAGTAAGTAGGTAACTCTACTTCGATACGAAAATTGATTATATAGCGAGTGGACGAGAAATATGATTGTCTATTATTCAGCATGTAGTTTCTAGGTCTGGATTCAGGACACAAATTGAGATCATGACGCAAGTGGTACACAACGGTGATATAATTACCACATAGTAAGTGCTTACGAAACAATGGGAAGTCGCTGTCTGTCCATCACAGCTATATGAAATTAATTCGGGATATGGTTTTCGTAATTACTGGACCCAATGGATTATGAAATGGTTTTTTCTCTCGCTCGCATTTTTTGTGGTCAGTTTGTATGTATGTACTTGGGAACGCTACTGAATTGATATTAACAAGTATTGTTAAGCTATGGTGATCGGCCTTCAGTGCCAGGTTACCTATAGTAAATACATACATATAATACATATAGGGTAATCACGCCTCTTTCCCGTAGGGGTAGGCAGAGACCACTTCTTTCCTCTTGCTACGATCCTTACATACTTCCTTTCCTCCTTCCTTCGCTTCGTCCATTTTCATTATTCTCTTCATACATGCTCGTCGGTTTAGGGTAAACAAAAATATTTAATTCAACGCAAGGGACACAGGGAACACTTCTTGAACCACTGTTCTCAAGAAAAAAAAACCTGTCAGGAGAAGAAACGGCGAAACAAACACCCCGCTTTCCCTGTTTTGAACTTTTGTTCCCCTTTACATAGGGGTAGAAAAATATTAAACTTATATATAATTAAACTCTCCAGAAGAAGAGCACTTCATTGCCATTCACGGCCATCATTCAAATGTGATGTGAGTGGTTTCGACTCCCGTACGCTTCTTACGTAATTCCTGTACAAACCACATAACTGTTACAAACAATTGGAAAAGCAGAAGCTGTCTACATAGAGTCCGTTCCATCAGGCACGTCCTTGGCAGCAGGCTCACCGCCGATGTCTTCGTCCCTGTCAGTACCACACCCTGCCATAGGTGTGGCCGCATCCCGTGACGTCATCGCAGGTAGCTCCGCACATGTCGCCGCCGCGTGACCCATGACCTGACTTTTCTTTTCCGTTCCTTTCCATACACGCCCTTTGTGAACACCATTGCAAGCCCCATGTTATATTAATGCTTTTGCGACTGCCTTCCCTTTAATTAAAGCTTGGTTGCGTGAGTTCTATAATATGTTCTACTCAGAAATCGTCGTATGCATAAACCAGCAAATATGTCATACTGGGTATTAGCGAGAGAAGCATTTGCCTGTGTTTATGAATCTGTCTCTTCATACATAAAGATCACAATAGGTATTCTATTTTTTTTTGTCATTTTCTAGTGAGGCAGCATTGGTCATCTCAAAGTAGAAAAAAAACTTGATAAATATACATAATCTGTTAAAATATGGTCAGATCAAAGCAGGCTGCTCGAGGTGCACGGGAGGGTTTATTGAACACGACTGGTTATTTATACGTATATTATACAAGCTAGTTAATATATACCTAAGGCTACACATATACACACTATAGGTACTAAGAAAAATACATAAAGGAACTAATCGCACAAAAATAGTTGCGAGAATCGAACTTTTGACCACTAGCCCATAACCATTGCACTGGGTAAGCTGTAACGTTTTAAACCTTTATACCGTCTCCTCCACACGGACAAGTTATAAGAAGAAATATCTTTAGAAATAAAATGATCTAACTCAGTAGATAAGCGACGAAGCGAGTGCCGCCCGCCCCCGCCCCCGCCCCCGCCCCTCAGCAAAAGCACATATTTCACCAAACATAAATGCTGCACGTCCAGCCAAGCGGCTCGGGACATAAACGCAGTAAGAAAAGAAAAAACAAACTGTAGTTTTAAAAGAGCTTTACTTAAAAACATATCTGTTTACCTTTACAAGATACAGGCACAAAGCTGATTTACATAAGTATTTATATATATACATATCGGAAATCTATCGCCGTCCAACTAATTTATAACCAAAATAATATACCTACACAAAGCTTGTTATCTAGCAATAAAACTTTATACGCGTGCTCGTCTCACGTCACGCTAGAGAGAGACGCAAGACTGCCGTGCGCTTGTGCACACTGCACGCTAGAGGTAAAGGGTTAGAAAGTGCAGCCTGCGCCAGGAGCTGGGGCTTTATTGTAGAGCTCATCGTTAATACATAAACATATATATATATATATATATATATAAACGTAATGTTTGTGTTGAAGCTTATTTATATAACTAATATTATTATTATAGTGAACGTTTGAGAGGATGTTTGTTCATCTCTCACGCAAATGTGATTGAATGGATTTAGATGAAATTTGGCACAAAAATGTTGCTGGATTGACATATAAGATATGTTTAATTCCAAAATAAAATTGCAGAAAGCAAATACATATAACAATAACATTTTCCGAGGGCCGCCAGCAGCTGGAATCTGCAAATCTATTAATAAATTTTATTGAAAAGGTAAGGAAATATATACATACATTAAAGAACGTTGATTTAAATTATCTTAATCATGTTCTATTCATATAATTAAATTTCATAGAAATTTGTTTAATTAATTAATTTTCGACCCAAATTGCAACGCACATTAGGAAATAACTTATCGTATAACCAATGAGATGCGTATAACCGTATAACGTATACATATTTGTCCATTGTATTGCCCTTGCCCTTGCCCTGTAAACAGGTATAGGGTAGACTTCTATCAGTTTCAGTAAAACAGTCACGTTATGATGCGTTTGGTAATATTATTATAATCATATAAGTATTTAACTGTCTGCACTTTGATCAAATTATTGCTTAGTGGTATAATAATGAAAAATATGCAGAGTGCGCACGACTCCAGCTGCGGAGGTAGGTATTATTATGTCTTATTGGCTCGCCCGTGGATTGTGAAACAGCAATAATACGGATCCTCGGACGATTAACATATTTACATAACATCTCTCTTGCGTGCGCGTGACGTCACGGCGTTTAGGCCCAAACCACTCGTATCCTACACCGATTGATTTGGTTTACTGACAACAGTTTAAAGATTATTCACGGTCTAAGTGATTTTTATTAGTTTTTAAGGAAACATATGTAATTGTGCAAGTTGTTGATTGATACGGTCTGGGTTTCTCAACCAACAACGATGCATATCGTTCGATTACGGATGTTATGTCTCAATTATAGGTAGTTACGTATCCTCCCATTATACCTGGTACGAGCTCTTTCTTCACAAGGCTCAGTTGGTTTGTGGAAACGTAAAGTACAATGAATTGTTATTTATGCACCAAAACTATTTCAAGCTCCTAATCTACATTCGCCCTACGATTTCATCACCAACACATTACTGCAATTGTAATCAAAAATGACCTTTCCCGCCTTGCAATAGAGGCCTTCGAGTGAATGCATCCTTTGTTCGCCTGCAGGGTTGCTCGGGCTATGATTACGTCATAATTTAGCCCCTTTTTAGGAGAGAAAGATGAAAGATCAGTCCGTCCCGCTCCAAACATGGAAAAGTACCGGGTTCTTTGTTCCGAGTCGGTGTATTTTTGGAACATTCTTTGGGCCATTTAATCTGAATAGGTTTTTAGACGCGCCATTATTTGCAAATGGATGCTGACTACACGCCATAATCATTACCTAATGAGGCTGTGACGAGATCGCACTGCATTACACTCACTAACAGAGCTGCTATTGCACGGGCAGCCTCTTGGCTCTCTCTCTCTCTCCTCTTGTGGCTCTCACGGCATACACATAATTATACACTCCATGTATACACTTGAGAATATAAAAACCTCAAACCATTATTTGAAACCAAACACCGAGCCTATAAGCTATTATTTGTATTACCAGTAATATATAAGACGTAACAATAGCCCACCATTTTGTACGTCAAAAATGTGTCTAAGTTCGAGCATCGCTGAGCTCCCTGTAAGCTGCAGGCTGTAAGGACGGGGCGAGCTCACGGCTGAGCACTTCCTTTGGCACAGGACTTCACTTAGTCCTTTGATTTTCCAAAACACCACCTTTCCGGGACACTTGGAGGCTCCCGGCGCTTATGGCTCAGAGCACACGAGAATAATAATATTACATCTTTAAAGAACCGCAGTGGCGGAGTGGTACATGCTTGCAAAATGATGGCGAGTTCTAATTTCCACTTTAATAATGAGTTATTATGAACATAAGTACAGTGTTAATCACTCAAAATGATTACTTACATCGTAGGGATTGTATATCTATTGCCAGCTTATAGATACATTTTAGAAGTAGGGATTTAGAAGTGAACCTGAATTGTGAACTCAGAAGTGAAAATAACCTGAATACGCAATTCGGTTCCAAGTAAATTTCCAGGTCTCAAGCCCAGAAGCCAACCAAACAAAAACTTAGTTTACACAATCTCGAAACAAATCTCAACGCAACTCGAATAAAAAAGCCTTTTCCATGCTTTTTGCGTTTCTAAACACGTACGTACCTGTATGTGGGTGTATTGCCTAAAATGCACAAAAGCTGACCATCGAAACTAGACTCTGCACGCTGAGCACAGAACTGAAAATTAAATGCGGCAACGTTCTATCAAATTGACATTGAATTTGATGCATTCAAATTTTGTGACAATGAAAAGTCAACCTTCACAACTAGGCGTTGAGCCTCAATTCTTCTGACGAGATAAACCAAAACTGTGCAATTTATTTTCAACTCTATTTCGTATATGCTTGGGCTGGTTTTGGCATAAAGAGGGGTGCATAGTGGAAGGATTGTATGCAAACTAGGGTGCTTATAGCAAGGGCGCCGACGGTTGCTACGGGCGTTTGGGTTGTTCCACTTAGCGCCTGATATTGCGACCTTAATGCATTTTCGAGTTTGACATGTAGAAAGTTGGCTCGTTAACACAAAATAACTATTGATAAAAGTTGATCGTTATAAAATACTTTGAATGCTCTATTAAATAATACATTTCGTGTTTTAGACGTCGGATATTCGTTAAATAAAGTTACCAAGATCAAATAATTTCCACTTCTAATATAATTACGAAAGTTGTGTGAAGATAGTGATGATTTATGGTCGTTTGTTACTCAATCACGCCAGAAGGGCTGAACAGAATAGGATTAAATTTGACACAGCGATAGATTTTTAGCTGGATTAAGATATAAGTTAAGGCCTTATTCGATAAAATACAAATGCTAAGGCTCGAGAAGAAGCCCATTACGATAATTATTTTAAAATCTGCACCAACAAATAATAATCGAAGATTAAATTAATAAATCCCGTCGGTACAAAGCTGAGCGAACCCGAATTCGCAGGGAGATGACAACTGACAAGCGGGCTCTCCTCACGTACAGTCACAAACACTGCATGTATGCATGCGCAGTGAGCGCTGCGCTTGTGTACGTGCCTGTACTATCGAGCTGGGTCTGACTTTCCACTCACCGGGGAACTCTTCCGACACTTGCAGCTTGAGCCACAGTACTTCAGGGTTACCTTATGATAATCTAATATGCATAATATAATATAAAGGTAAATTGCATCCGTCAACTGTTGCTCTAAAGCAGTATAAGAGGTTCCATTCTTCTGTAAGGTGGGTGTCAATGAACATAGTAGGCAGATAAGCAGATTCAGGTCCAATCGTGACCCACATTAGGCTCTTGCCGATAGCAAGTTACATAAGTGTCGTTATCAACTTATATTTTTACTGATAACGGCGCACACTAATTGAACAAATTTTCCACACCATATCAGGATTATCCGTTGTATATTTACCTATAATATTTTCACCTATCAATGAAATATTTCCACGCGTATTTTGAACACGCGTGTGCGTATATATTGTGCAAGTACTACCCATACACCTCTTGGGGGACCGTTGTGGGAAGGCGTGAGGAAATAAATACGATTACGAAATGCTTCTTAATCCTTTAAAATGGCCAAAGATCAAAATGAACCCTTTGCACAACATTAGCTGGTGGTGGCAGGGCGGGTCCATCCAAGCTTATATGGGGCCCTGCTGTCCCCTCGAAGCCTCGCAAGCTCGCTCCAAAGCAGGATTTATGCAAATTTCCATATCCGGTGTTGTTTTTAACGTCCAATGGATCGCATTCATTAAGTGATTAGATCGACAACGAATACAAATTAGGTTCTGGCGCAGTTGTATAGAGTTTGAGACTATGGGTTCCATACACAAGTGAGCGAGTCTCTTTTCGTCTGTATGTCTTTCACCTCATTACGATCGCTACTGAACTGTTTTTGATAAAATTTGATACCGAAATAGCTTTGACTTTTCAAATAGATACATAGGTCACATTTATAATATAACCAGAATATTCAATAACAAACGCCATAAACATGTCAGATATGGATATTACTATGTATACATTATATTTGATACAATTGATGTATATGAGCCGTGGTGGAAGAGTAGTTCTACTATGTACTTAAGAAAAATTTTCACTGAGTACACTAATTTGACTTTACACGAGGTCGAGGTCTTTAAACGACTCTTTAAAAAATTACCTCAAAGATATCAACTCGTTTCTGCCAGTACCCTAAATATGTACCCAACCAGAAGAGAGTATTGCCTCTGCCTACCTTTACAGGGAATATTGGCCATATTTGCCTTGAGCCATATATGGACAAAATAAGACATTTATATATTATTTGTATAAGTACACAAATGGTAACTGGATCCTATTATCTTATATTATACGTCAACAATTTTCCTGTTTACCAAAACCTACCAGCGTGCTGAGATACATATATACTGGGATATATATATATATATATATACATACATACCTATATATATAGCCGAGAGCTGTGGTGGCCGAGTGGTTCGAGTAGTTGCCTGCGACTCAAAGGTCGCAAGTTCCCGACTGTACCAATGAGGCAATGGACTGTACCGATGAGTTTTTCTGAACTTAAGTACAGTGATTAGTCACACCACGAGCTTTACGATGAAGGAAAACATCGAGAGGAAACCTGCATACGTCTGAGAATAAATTCAAAGGCGTATGTATAGTCGTGCTTGAGTAACGGCGATGGACTCGCCATCTTGTCTTATTCTTTCTTGTAGGAAAGCAAGAGAAAAATTACTGAACGGAATTGGATGACATTTGGCACACTGATAGATTATAAGCTGGATTGATACTTGTAAATAATTGCTATCAGAGACATTAGAAAGTGGTATTTGTTAGAGGACTAAAGTGACAAATATACGCATAGCTCGCGTGATGGTAACCACCAGGGGATAACACCAGTATGTCTCGCGCGTTGTCGACCCTGGAGTAATATATTTTTTTATAAAAAAAGCCATCTCTGGAGCGTTTAGGTGGTATGTGTATCCAAATGTGATCATCCCACAGCCCGCAGCGCGGCGAGTAATAACGTCAAGATACGATTGGGCCGCTTATTTACGAGTGGCGGCCCTCGGCAGCCGCTGCGACCTCAGGGGTCACTTCGGCCGCTAAATTTTACGACGGACGCACGACTTATTGGCGATACGCGACGGGCTCGGGATAAAAACGAGATTTATCTACTTATACGTGCAACTATTGAATATATTGCGGGAAAACCGCCTTTCGTATCCAGCGCACTTAGCTCTCGGCCTATGCCCCCTTTATAAACCGAGAGCTGGTTAAATATGTAGATATTGTTTTTCATCTGTCAATCAGGTTTTCGTTTGTAAGCGGTAAAGCACATGTTTTTATACAAATGAGACCCAATCATTGTATCGAAGTGTGTACATATATATCGTCACGCCGAAGACACTCACAGGGTAGGCAAAGAGTGCCCCAATTCCCTTTTGACTTTCATACCACTTTGAGTTATATCCATCATTCTTAGATGCTCGCCGGCTTCAAGTAGTCTTGACGTTCCCGTCCTTAGGTATCCAACCTACTTGATCTGGGACACACTTTCACATTGTATATCTGTTTCATGAATATTTCTTCCTGTAAAATATGTAATATTTAATATGTTTAACAATAGAGCTTGGCATTTAAAAGGAGAAGTTATTTATTGAGGAATACGACCCACATTTGTAGCATCACATTAGTGTGCCAAGTGAGTATGTATGGAGCACTTGTGCGCGACATCTGTTCACAAAATGTGGCCCTATTTTTTCAAATCCGACTTGGCTTTGGGATGTTGCCTCTCATTGCGAGTATAGGGGCTAGCAAGGAGGCTGCGGACAAAAAACATATCTCCGTGTAGTTTGCCATATTGGCTACTAGCTGCGCCCCGCAGTTGTTCCCATGTAAGGTTCATTCTTTGCCAGATTGTGATTTTTTTTAATTAAACATATCCTGTATTTTAATCCAGCTTATTATCTATCTGTGCCAAATTTCATTCAACTCCGATCAGTAGTTTTTGCGTTATTGAGGAACAAACGTATACACAAACAGCATTATATGCATCAGCATTTATAATATTAGTAGGCTTATACAACTTCGAGTGTCAGCTGCTCACAAACTCTTTATTAAACATCTTAACCTTGTCGCGTGGAGCAAAAAACAAATGGTATTCGGTCACCCGACCAGTGGACGGTAAAGTGCACTAATTCAGTAACGTCCCCCGCACGTGGGGGACACTTGTGAACGGGGGACATTACCATGAATTACCTTGGCTTGTACGCAACTTGCGTCACAGCGTAGCTACAGCTTCTAAAGACTTATCTTATGACATAAACGATAGGCGACCTCTATGAGCCAGTATATTGAATGACTTTTGAAACAATTGATATATTATATAAACACATTTATAAATTATTTGGTGCATGAGAACATACTACAATACGTATACTGTATTATTTAGATGGTGATGAGGCATTAGCTACAATCAAATTTTAAACCTCTTCATCATCTATCATCATTCGCAACAACGGTAAAACACTGATAGAGTAGTTTGGCTGAAATGTCCAGTGTGGTGGAGGTACTGCTCTAGTCTACTATCTTGAATGGTATACTTAACGGATACGTTGTACCCTACCTTGGTAGTTCAGTGGTATTTATTTTGTGTGACTTCTCAGAGCCGTTCTAAGCTGTGTCTGACGTTCAAGAGCTGCTCGAAATAACAGCCTTCATTGAAATTCCCCCGGCGTCCATTGTCTCCCAGAGAGGGCATCCATGTGTGCATAATTAGGGCAAAATAACTCGGGCCTGACTTTTTGTATCAAAGTACAAAAAGTGCCAGGCGTACTTGACGTGCTCCGAATTGGTGAATGTGAACTGTGAGCCCAACATTTGTGGGCGGCGTGACAAATGGTCACTCGGGGGCTGAACTGTTCACGTGGATTTTCATTCGGGAAAAGGTTAAACATTGCATTTCAGAGAGAAATTGTATAATGCTTCAAACTACGTAAAGGATAACGGACAAGTTATCTGCATACATTATACTACACACATTATAGTTATATTTAACTGACGTGGCGAGTTTTTGTCCGTTCTTTAGGTGACATTCCACTGCGAGTTTCTTCCCAAACACATGTCTCTGCGTTCAGTTAAATAAGTTGGATACTACCGTGTTCAAAACTACCATCTGAAAAGGTTAAAATTATATATCAAGAGCTCGTATCGACCTCAATAACCTCCGTTGTAATTGTCACGAACTATCATCGTATATAAATATATTATGTAATCATGTGAATATATGGTAGCAATAACAACCCAATTGTGTATCCCACAGACGGCCGGCGTATAGCTGAGATATAGAGTGGCGTGGTGTCGTAAACATACGGTCCCCGACCGGGCTAAGAGGTTCCATACATTACACGTATTCCATACATAACGCTCGCAACGTGAATGTGGACAAAAACATTATACCAACGGCGTCACACTGTCGCCAGGCTACTGTGATAAACACACTTGGATACTTATAAAGATACACTGGGTATGGCCGAGCGCGGGGGACGCTATGGAGCCACCATTGTTGTGAACAATACACATTGATCAGGTTGTATTCCTGCGGCGATATGATCTCCGGAAGGAATCACTGTGGAGGTAGGGATATGTCCGTAATAGCTTAAACAGCTATTCCGGTTAGTAAAGGTACTCAAAATCAACATATCGATCGCCAAATGCCCCACAATATCAATATTACTTTAAATAAATAAAGCGAATTAATTGGAAATTAATCGATTTAGCCGTATCTCGTGTCGGCGCTGGCTCGTACAAATGGTAAGCCAGTGAGATAAATTATATCCCCGTAATCGAAGCGATAACCTCCCAGCATGCATCCCATTAGCACAATATATGACCAATAATAAAACCATCAGCCACCCTCCCCCGCCCTCCCTAACCCCCCCCCCTCCCCCCGCGCCCTGCTCAAGCGACCCCGGAACGGAGCTAAATTAATTTCCAAAATTGTATTATTTAATTTCAAACACCGGCCAGGACCCATTGACTTTTCTGATGACGCCCAAAAAGGGTATTATCTTTTGACCATGGAATTTTATCGTCCATAAATTGGTGTAATTGGGAGCCCACAGCAAATATACGAGAGGTGAGAGGCCATGGGACATCGGGCCCTGATATATAATCAGGGGCGATACTTGACACCACAAAAAAGGTAATGCATTTGTTTCAAATGAATGTGTGGTGTGGGTGCTTCGGCGCGGGATCTTAAAATATGTGCCGTATTTATTTGAAACACAAACGTGTACACACCCTAATAAAGATTGTAGTTTATCTTTGTCTCCCTGCCCCGATCGTTGTTGGAACTACAAAACGCGATGGTCGCCCCCTTGTAGACATAGAGCGTTGTTCGCCATCGCACTTAATTGACGTGAGGAGCGGCGTTGAAGCCTGATATTGATAATGAACAAAATCATATATGGTCACCCCGATATGTGTTCTTTGCAATTTGACATTGAAGCACAAAATAGCAATGTAACAAAGAGGAACATATACATACTAGAAATACTTTGAAGTTCTTAGGCATTAAAATATATGCCTAATAACCTAATAACGAGACCAACCGAGTAGTCACACAGCCCAATGCCTTTGATGCGTTTTCGTGTCATTGACTGGCTCAGCTGATCATTGTTAAGTACCTTTGCAATACTCATGTGATAACGGTTAGTAAAGGTGATCATTTATATGTATCTAAGAGTCCTTTATCAGTAGTACAACCAAGGATCACCTGTCTATGATACTCACTTAGTGACCAAGATATAGTAAAACTCTATATTAGTAAACCGTTGTCGTTTACCCAATAAATCTCGAGCCACCTTTATCGCAAAAAATGCTCCAAACCAGATATGTTTGTTTACCAATAAATGTTGTTTCTGAGCGCACATAAAACGAAGGCGATTGACAAACTTTAGCCAGGCATGGCATGAAAGATAAGTCGCCCTCATACCGCCAGGAGGCGGCACTATGCCCTCTCGCCCAATAAAGTACACAACTGAGTAGAAGCCGTGAGGACGCTCGACTGAAGACCACGGGACGAGATGCAGCGGGTATCGTAGGACGAACTATTCTTCACATGAAAGAAAACTTTCCGCTCTCTTCAACCGACTCCGGGCAAGGTTGCGTGGAGGTGACCACCCCGATACCACTTGTTCTTACTTTCACTTTATCCTATCGTACTAATATTATAGATGCGAAAGTTTGTGAGCATGTTTGTTTCGCTTTCACGTAAAAACTACTGAAACGGAACTGAGTGAAATTGGCAGAATGATAGATTATGACTTGGATTAACACATTGAATATGTTTTATTCCAGATAAAATCAAAATTTTCGCAGGCGTAAGCGCGATGCACATCTAGTCGTCCACATCTTCAAGAAAGCTTAAAAGAAAATAGAAATGAAGTTCCTACAGATGGATGGCTGTGCACTTGCTGTCTCTGCTTGTTTAATTTTTATGGGTTCAGTTATCTCTGGCGGAAAGTGGATGTATGGGTACTACCTATACACCTTGATCCAACCGTCAAACGAGAGCCTCTTTATTTATATCTCCTCTCTATTATTTTATTTTATTGTTATTATTTATTATTATTATTATTTATCTCTGTAGATAAAAGAGGTATATCCCATTATCTCAGCGTTCCTTGTACCGAAACCTGAAAACCAATGAGAAAATGTTCCTTCACGGTCCGCTACAAAGAACAGGGAAATAAGGAATATAGTGAAGTTTAGAGAAAGTTACACAAAGGAATTAATGGCGAAGGCGCCTGCCCGCCCGCCCACGGCGATGGCCCTTGGAAGCACTGGGGCGGTGTTTAGGATTAGTTTTGTTTACTTACTGCCCCAAGTTTGCTGGCCAATAGATGAGGACCCTTTATAGGAGGACACAACGCACTTACACCAATGCTCTATTATATTCATAAAGCCCCTAGTTAATGGTTGTGACGATATTTGATACTCAATCACGCCAGGACAGCTCAACGGAATTAACTAGGCAATAGGTATTATTAACTTCCTTCCGCCAAAACATGATTTGTTAGAGAAAACCAATTGTTTACGCGAGTGCATCCGCGGGGCACAAATAGCTGGCTGCAGTCTTCGCGTCGGTACACCAGTAATGAAAAGAAATTGCATCTTTCAAATGAAATGCAAAGAATTGAGAAGAAATTTCAAAGGCGTATGTATAGTCGTGCGTGAGTAACGGACATAGTGAATCTGTAACTTTTTTTTTGTTACCTGTTTGTTTTAAGCTAGAAAGCATCTCACTGTAACTGCCAAATCAATATATTCAAATGTCCGGCCATTACAGGCCATAAAGGCTATTAAAATATGCATGAGTGTTCGCTTCTACTTAAGTTGTTTTTCAACGATGTTCCAATATATGTAGACACATTTTACATTTGTGTACATACATAATATATATGTGGGGATAACAAACCTGTTGACATCATCGTTGTGTGATTTTATCTAATAAATCTGTTTGTTTTCGTCTCAAAAACAGGCTATCTCGTTCGCTTGTTGTTTCGTTAAAATAACATGACGGCCGCGTGGCTGGCTGTCCAATTAATAACATTTTTTTATGTCTAATTGTACAATAAAAGCATTATTTATTTGACGTGAATAATGCCAATCGCTCTGTTGGCAATTTTGAACAAATGGACGGTAATACATACCGTTGGGACATCTTCTAATAGTTATGTTCAAAGATTTAAATCGTTTAAAAGTCGAGCTATGTCCCGCGGGTTCACCCTTATTAGGCAGATTATATTCCGGAAAAAAATCTATATACTACGTGGATTAACATCCAACTAATAAATGTGAAACTGTGAAATTTCACCCAATTCCATTCAATAGTATTCGCGTGAAAGATGAACAGATTCACGAATTTTCGTATTAATAATATCCTCACGCCTTCCCACAAGGGTCCCCGAAGAGGTAGACAGAGGTGTATAGGTAATACCCACACACGTATTAATAATATGTATAAATACATACATATCATAACGCGAAGAGAGTAGAGCGCCAGTTCTCTCTAGACTTACAGCGTTTTTCGCTTCATCCGCATTCATCAATCCTATCCCATTAGTACTGATTTACAAATGTGTTCACAGCTCATTGTTTGTTAGACGCTCACCACATAATGTTTGTGCCCAATATATATATATATATACATAGTTTAGTGTCAACTAACATAGTTGACACCAAAGACAAGCTTGCTCACTGTATACGGTGTAACTGCTAAAGTGTGCAACATGCCGAGACCCTAAGCCCAGTAGTAAATTGCGCAAGCAGTATAAATTTTACGAGGAGCTTTCACCGACTTCATCGCGGAACAAAGTACAGCAGAACGTTAAGCAGTGAGGCAGGAATGGTTCCTCCAGGAACCACTCAGAGCCTTAATTGTTACGACCTCCATTAACCGGCTCCTTTTAGAACCCTATCAAATTAACTTACAGCGCACAATGTAAGTTGCCCACTTGATTTAGGGCGTCTATTAAAAAAGCTTTATGTAGCTTCTGTGCTATAGTTTTGGCAGTACTGACGATAACCTCATGCCTTCCCCCATAGGGTAGCGACACCCACTTCCCGCCGGAGATATATTTTAGGTTTTGCAGGTTTCTTGACGTTTTTCTTCTTCGTAGATCGTAGTGTCACAAATCACTGAACTTTAGTTCAAAAAGATTAATTGGTACAGTCAGGATTCGAATTTGCAATCTTTGCGTGACTGGCGAATGCTCAAACCACTCATCAATGCACACTGCTCTAATTAAACAAAATTTTATAATCTCAGATTTGACTATTCTGCAGGGCATTGGTTTTGAGATTGGTTCTCCCTAATTTCCCTCCCTTCGTACGGAGGCTAAAGTCAATAAAGGAGGGCTCTCGAGTCTAAAAGCACGCAGCAATGCCCTCCTCCATGTTCCCTACATCTCTTCTTCTCAGCACCCTTTTATACTATAAGCCTAGTATTATATTATATAATGTATAATTATACTATAAGTAGTATAGTACCGAGCGAACTCTTAAAGGCATAATATTACATTATATCGAAGAAAGACATTATTTAATTAATAATAGATCTTGTATTAATTTGAACGAAGCAAAAGATGTATGTAAGTCTAGGGAGAACTGGCGCTCTACTTCCTACGAGTATGTATGTATGTGAGGGATGGAGTTCTCCCAACATTATTTGGTTGCTGCGCCCAACAGGGTGTCATGTTAGTTTATTATTGAACGATTGAGTGATTGTAAAGTGTAACACTTTGTACCTTTTAATAATATGGCTAAAGCAATCGTCCCATCCTAAATATATGTGAGTTACAAATTGTAAGTTCCATCAAAATGAAGCCTGTAATTGTCAAACGAGTGAAACCTTTTCCGTGTTTTTGTATACAAAAGATCTCCAACTGGATCGCCGGCGCGGTCAAAGGCAAATTACTACTTACGATTGTCGAACTACCATTGTGCTTTGCTGATACAGAACCGAGGTTGGTTGATATTGGACCTTATGTGTTACATGTTAGAGTGCTCACTAATACATGGGAGTGCACTACAATCGTGGATGGTACACAATTTTCACATTAATAGAGAAGTCTTTTGTGTTTATATCAACAGCTCCGGCTGTTATTACTGCTCTGGTGTGGCGGCCATTGTTCCGTGTTTGGAGGAAAGTTTATTAAAAGCTCCTTTGGCACCCATTCTTGGCGGATACTTTGGTCATTTCTCATGGAAAGCACTAATCACGTACAACTTAAAATACCTATGTACAATGACACTAATAAGTAGTTGTTAACAAACAAATTTCTAGTAACATGTCTGTATTTAAAGAAATAATAAAATGGTAAGGTAATAATAAAGTAGTCGAAATGGTAATGCCGTGGTGGCCGAGTGGTTCGAGTAGACACAAAGATTGTAAGTTGGAATCCTGACTGTCCAATAAGTTTTTCTGAACTTAAGTACAGTGATCAATCGCACCACGGGTTTTACGGTGAAGGACAACTTGTTTACGCTTAAGAAAAAAACTCTCAGTCGTATGTATAGTCGTGCTTGAGTAACGGCGATGGAGTCGCCATCTGTCACCTTGACACCTAAAATATTTCTCCGGAACAATGTGGGTGTGTGGGTACTGCATAGACATCCCTGCCAACCCCTTCGAGGACTTTTGTGGGGACCAGTTAGGTTCTGACTAAGCAGTCATGATTCCGTCCCTTGCGCTGCGATAGTTTTACGGATTCCCTCTATCAAACACTCTCCGCCTGCGCTATTTCAATTGTACCAAAATAACATCAATCAGTAAATGTATTTCTTGGCTATTTACCGAATCAGTTTGATTTGGAAACCTTAGTATATCGCGAGCTGTTTGCTCAGGACCGTCGATGCCAACAAGACATTCAGTTTCTCCCCTAAATTAAGCTCCCAATACCACAAATATCACCAGTTTCTTATACCCACGTTTCATACTACCCTATGCAGTAAGCATACATATTGAGGTAGTAAGTACTCGACCAATTGAATGACCAAGTGAGCTCAATAGCAGTATTATAGTAACTTGTTTTGTTATTCGCTCTGCTCTCTCAGCGAACACTGGGCCACTTATCTGGATCAGAAGTGTTCGGAAGTCAAAACAAAGTCACTAATAGCACTCTCAGAATTAAGAACTTGTCAGCACTTACCCTCCTCCCGGTGCGATTCATCATAACATCTCGTCGACAACAAAAACAGCATCACGTTTACGAGCTCAGTTTGTGTCTCGGAAGCTGCGCGGTGAACAAACGGATATCAATCCAGACGTAACGGTGAGAAACGTATCAGGAACGAGAAAAATGGATTTCAAAGACTTTGTTCCCTAGTACTGCGATGCAAATACTCGTGTTCTAAGCAAGGATTGCTAGTGCCGCCTGTAATAAAGGTTTCAACACACATTGTGAACATACATATAAATATATATATTTATATATCCTCACGCCTTGCCACAAGGGTCCTCGAAGGCGTAGGCAGAGGTGTATAGGTAGTACCCACACAGTCCACACACCCACTTTCCGCCAGAGATATATTTTAGGTGCATCGCCGTTACTCAAGCACGACTACATATACTCCTTTAAATTTCTTCTCAGACGTATGCAGGTTTCTTCTCGATGTTGTCCTTCACCGTAAAGCTCGTGGTGTGACTTATCACTGTACTTAATGTCAGGAAAACCCATGAATACTAATACTAATCTAACTAATAATAATATTTGTGTCGCAGGCAATTACTCGAACCACACTGCCACCACGGCTTTTGTACGGTGAAGTTTTTGGTTTAAATATTTATTTAATATATTAGCCTCTCGCTGTTTGTGAGCCTAACTACACAATTAATTATAAATGCTATGCGTTGTGAGTGTGCATTGTAATGTGACGGTAGATCCGTTGTGCGTTCAAACCTTTTTGCATCCTACTACACTTATATAAATGTGAAAGTTGAGGATGTTCGTAATGTGGCACAGAGATTACTAGCTGGATTAACATGGGATATGTTCTAAACCAGACAAACTTTTTACTAATTAACTTAAATTGCAGTCGTGTCAAACCTCTGGGCACAATTAGTTTGGTTTATGAAGTGCACACGCCGCGCATGCGTAAACGTTTGATAAAATTCTTATATAATGCTATCCCAGTGAACGATTATCAAATTGATTATTGCTAGCTTCGATCTATTTGCAATGAGCCCTGTTGGCAGCAGACTAAATGTATCCGACGGGAGCCACGAAAAGACAAGGAAACTGATTACTCTTGCCATAAACATGCTTGGTGCCGGAGGCTTTATTGCTCCCATTGAGCTTCCGGCGCGATGGGCCACTAAACTGGCCGGGAAATGAGGTTCATCTGTGATTTGCTGATTGTTTTGCTGCAGGCCGCTGGAATATATGAGAACTATTTTATATGGAGCCTGTGCCCGCCTGGCTATTTATTATAACAAATAGTTTTTGGAGCATAAATACTTTTATTTATATTTATTATTTAAGTAGGTCGTACGATACATACTTAATTACATGGGCCTCGTTGCCTGAAATAATATATAATATAATATATAAAATAATAATTTAATAATAAATAGTCTAATTTTATAATAAATTAGTCTAATTTAATAATAAATAAATAGTCGTGCTTGAGTAACGGCGATGGACTCGCCATCTGTCACGTTGGCACCTAATATACCTCTGGCGGAAAGTGGGTGTGTGGGTATTACCTATACACTTCTGCCTACCCCTTCGGGGACCCTTGTGGGAAGGCGTGAGGATATATTTTATTATAATTTAATATTTCCATTTACAGATGGAAATATTATCTAGCAATACATTATCTACCTATATGCAATAGATGGAATGAAAGCGTGCCTAGATAATAGTTAGCTATAAGTGATAAACCTATACCACCTAGCAGAGGTGCAGGGACTCAAGGGTACGAGGTGTGTGTATTTTGTGACAAAGAACAAACTCGATAATGTAAATGTTCGCTTTGCCCAATTGACGACGTAAGCCCCTCATTAAGTACATAATGTATGCAGCATAACAAATGTATGTAAATACTAGACATACATATTACTTGATGTGACGTAACTGACACGAGGCTCAATGAAAACCAGTGACAATTGGTTTTACGTCAATTTATTACAAGAATACTTCAGTACACGAGCAAACACTTGGGCGGACGATTAGACGATAGTGAATTGTATTTGCCAGACCACTCGCCAGTAAAGGCTATCGAGATTAATTCCTTTATGTTGTACAACGACAAGTGCTTGCCCTCAGTTTTCAAGCTGGGTTTGAGTAATCACTCCTCGGCTTCAGAACAGTCAATTGCTGTTTATAATTCAAGAAATTTCGACGATTAACTTTTCAGACTGTAGTGTTGTCTCATTGGCGCTAAATGTCGCTTCTAAATTATCACGCGCAGTCGTTTGGTTCCAAATAGTTGTTACCATAAGTTCGCCCACATTGTCATTGTCTCGGTTAAATAGCAAAAGCTACCGGAACTCAAGCTACGAGTGTCTCTACATTCAACCTGCTTAATGCTTTCTACTACATATTTTGGTCTTTATTGAATATTTGATGATAGTTATCGTGATAACACATGCATGAAAGGAGAAAACTAAATTGTCCTAACTATCAAAATAACTATTAATACGACATATATCTAAACTATTGGAGGAGGATGAAGGAATTAATCTAAATGGAATGACTCAAACCATTTAAAAGTCTATATTAATAGTGTTTCTAGTTTCGGGTTACCAAATCGCAGCTACTATAGCTTACGCTCTGAATATAGTGAAGGCTGTATTACATTAAACTTCTTTAATTTACATAATTTCAGCCTATGTACATAAGGAATTAATAAAACTCATTTGATTTAAGATAAAGAGTTATTAAAAACTCGATAGACGGAAACGCTTCATCTGCCTGCCTGGAGGCAAACACATCGTTCATTAAACAAGAATAGGTTTATATAATTGTGATGTTACAGGAATTTGAGCATCTAATCACATTCATATAGCTGGAGCCAATATACGAGGGTATCTACAGTGTAAATGCCTGCTCTTAATATATGTATGATATATACATACATACATATAATAAAGCTGTATAAATGATAGCGGCAAGAGTGAGCCCTGTTGCCAAACACGCCTGATGAACTCGAGCGGTATCACAATAAGGGCATTGATTACAAGTGTTGATTGGCATACAACAAGCACTAGACAATGCGTCTCCGCTCGCTGTACGAGCGCGTTAAGGAGAAGACTACTTACACAAACATATTTATTCAATGCAAAGGAATTGTGTTTTTGGAGTAAGTTTGGAAATGTTTGGAGCAAAGATGATCTGAGAGCAGGAGAGCTGACAGCTGCTTCAAAACCTGTTCTTGGCTCTTGTAGGAAAATGTGGGGCTTAATAAAGGTCTTGTGTCGCACATAACGTGTCAGTTGAAGGAAATGTTCTCCGCCCGACACTTGCTTACAGTGAGTCGCTATATAAATGAATATCGTACGAAAACACAATGTGCCACAGCTGTGGATACACAAATAAATACTTGTCACTTGTATACACACACCGGCTTCCTCGACAACGATCACAATCACCACCTCGATTGGATATTCGGAAGAATAATTGTCATACGCAACTCGCTTCGAGTGGCCGTGAGTATTCAATGGTATTGCAGGTGTTTCTGTCAATATGCAGATAATGAAGCGCTTGTGGTTGCCACCATTCATGCATTTGACCATCGAATATTTGAACACACGTTGGATATATTTGTGTATTTGCCTACCTGTAAAGTAATTAAAAGTTAGAACACGTTATCTCCTCGTCATCTCTAGGATTAATTTATAATGAGAACATTCAAAATATATAAATATATCATCACGCTGAGTCCCTAACCGGGTAGGCTGAGAGTATAGAGCGCCAGTTCTCTCTAGACGCATACCTCTTTCGCTTCGTCCACATTCATCACATATGCTCACCGGTTTCGCGTATTCTTGACATTCCCATTTTTAAGTGTAAATATCAGAAAAAAACGAATTAGACGATGTTTTTTCAATAAAAAGTATCCTATGTTACTTCTTATACCTCCAAGAATATGTGTAATTTTTTTTATGATGATCGCTTTAGTAGTTTTTACGTGAAAGAGTAACAAACAAACTCACATTCACATTTATAATATTAAGTTAGGATGAAGAAATATGCTTAAACACACAACAATGAGTTTCCACATCAGCAAAGTTTCCACAAATCCCTCAACATATAGTATCTCTATGTAATACAATAATGAAACTGCAACCTCCCCTTAACCGGCAGTTGACGAACACGTTGCAGTCCAAGAATGTATACTTAGCGAGTTAATATTTGCCGCTCGACTTCCTGGGCGGATTACAACGCGTATTTCCTACTCTAGGTTACGATTTAGGAAGCACTAAGGTTGCACGGTGCGTGCGTGTACCAGGAAGTGTGTTTAGTGTTAGGTTTTGATCGATAGATGGCGGCAGGTGAAGTTAATTATACACTTGTTATTGTACAATACTGGTAAAGAGAAATGCAACAGACATTATATATATTATTTACATAGAAAAGAAAGGCTAAAATGAGCCACGACAATATTATTGAAAAACCCACACCTACGGAGTGTTTATACATGATCTCGATAAAAAGCGGTCTGAAAAGCGACTTGAAGGTCGTCATGATATCAACACAAATATCTATGAAATGTTATATAAGGTTTCTTGAACAGGTCGGCAGAGGTTGTCAGTGAGCATCCAAGATTTTAGAGGTGTATATTCTCGAAACCCGACTCTACAATGAAGAGATTCGCAAGGCAACTGAACGAGGCTGTGCTTATAAAGACGAAGGAAGGCATGTTACGTTGGTTTGGACATATAGAAAGGATGAGTGTAGAAAGATTGATGAAACAATCTATACAAAGCAAAATACAAAGCAAAAGTGTGTGCAAGTAGAGGCAGAGGAAGGCCAGGTTTCAACTACCTGGATCAAATAGATCGGACGCTCAAGGACGGGAACGTTAAGAGTACTCGAAACGGGCGAGCATGTATGAGGAGACTGCTGGCGCTCTACTACTCTGCCTACCCCGCGAGGGATGATGATTTATGAACTTCCTTTGCCGGCGCGGCTCATAACACCCAATGGCTTTGAACAGTTAAAATTATCGCAAGGGTCATCGACATGGTAACAGCAGTTCCCACCGTGTTATTGGCCAATAACGCGCTCCATTGTGCCCTTTGTTTGATCGGCGGCTTGTCGCAACCAGTGTCTCCTTGCTTTCATCAGTATTGTTACGTTTTAATGTAGCCTTTGGTCACTTCATTACAACAGCAGGTATACCTACACTTACAATTCAATTTTATATATACGTACCATCTACATGTGTTTACTAAAGAGAGTCTAAGGCTGTTCACGACTTCTTGTGTAGGAACTCCAACACCCAATTGGCGCCGGAGATATATCTTTGTTGCCATCGTGCCAGATGGCGAGACCATCGCCGTTACTCAAGCACGACCAAACATACGTCTTTGAATTTCTTCTCAAACGTATGCCGGTTTTGACGTTTCCTTCACCGTAAAGCTCGTGGTGTCACTCACTGTGCTCGAGTTCAAAAACTCATTAGTACTGTTGGGCTTCGAACTTGCAATCTTTGCGTTGCAAGCCACAACGGCTCTTAATATATATTTTTTTAATGTTAGGTACTCAAATGTGAGCACTTTGAGTTCAATCATTTACGTCAGTGTAGATAGGCACGACTAGATATTATGATATCAAAGATAAAGTTTTGTCGGGGTAATAAATTATTATTATTTTCAGCGACTTTCAAACCTCACTAGCTTACTAGCACTTTGCCTACGACTTTGTCCTCTATCGTAATACTGCACTAATCCCACCGTGTACTAAGTGGTAAACATAAAATTAATAATAATAAGTTTATTGCCATAAAGGATACATGTTTCATAACAATTGTAATAACAACGTTCATTTTTGAAAAAACATGTTAAATCATTAATAACTAAGGCTTCCCACACTAGGCTGAGCCTGTCTTGTGGGCAGCTTTATTTTAGTACCTATATTTGTGTAAGAGAAGGCGTGCCTCGCGGTTTCATCCGTACTTATATATACATGATTTTCCGCTCCTTGGGTAGTGTAATAGCCTTCTTTAATAAACGGGTTATCTATAGCAAAACTATTTTTTTCAATTGCATATAGTAAACACAATGCCGAACAAACCCACATTTGTACATCTAAGTAGTTCCTTTCATTAGCGCATTTAAACTACCTGCGCCTCCCCACCAAACTATAAACATTTATCTACACTTTTGTAGATAGTTCTAGAAAGTATTGTCTTATTTGCCAGGCACATTTTTCTAGCTCTTAAAAAGCAGCGCCATCTTGTAGTGCAATACCGTTCAAGATGTCCGCCACGACACGACACGACACCAATCCATGAGAAACGTGTATGTAATAACAATATTTCAAATGTGTTTTTTGTCAATAGCACTTGTGTACAGAGCACGGGCACACGGCACAGTTTAGATAACAATATTATTAGAAGGAGAGCGTAGCTAAACAGACTTCTGATAAGGCTTCTCATTAAATTTTATTTCTTTGTTTGCGTTACTGTCGGCCCAACATAGATACGCTATTTCTATTCGAGTGACTATATAGATAAAAGTCTAATTTAAAATTGTTGGCAAGTGATAACTAGTTACAATATTACAAAACAAGGTAGTTATTTCATCCGACTACGTCCTCTCTCGCTACACAACTCTCAACCCACTGAGGAGTTAATAAATATAAGAAATTAGGTGTATAATCTGTTAGAGCACGAGTTTACTAAGGCTTTAACCCTGTGAATTAGACTGCACCCATGAAGCTTCATATTGATACATGAAAGTAGTGCTAATAACTTTTAATAAACACACGTGTTCAATTGTCCACCCAATTAGTGTATGAGTGTATGAAATTAACCAATTAAATTAGTTAAAGAGAACGGAATCTAAATAAAAGTTGAGAGCCACTGGTCTATACAAAATACCTAAGATGGTGACATCAGGCGGTTGGCCCACAAAATACGCAACCCTTATAAATACAGGACTTAAGAACATCTGAAATAACAAATAAAGTATTTTAAAGCACTTCATCAAAGTTACACAATAATCAGCGGCATATAGTGTTGCCCAACAAATGTATTATGTGATAAAGACACCTCAATGTTGCCATGCGCTTAATATACAATGAATGAAGTAGTCCACAGAGAGCCTATTAAGGTATCTACTCGCTAATTGTGCTATTGAACAAGCTTCTAGACCATTAACAAATAATTATCATATGAGGTTGTAATCACCAGTGGTTAGATTGTGGTACAAACGTGATTGCGCCGGTTGAAAACTGGATACAGCCGGCCAGGGCCGGTTCAACGGACGATTACACATTCATTTGTTCTATTAACTTTATTTACAAAGACATATTCAAAGTAAATTTATTGAGCTGTTCATATAAAGAACATTGTACATATAAATATGAGTTTATGTTTGTCATGCTTCGGCGAGAAATGATTTTGGGTTTAGTTTTAGGACTCGGGTACTAAAAGGTACTTCAAGGGTCACCCTCAGTTCATAGCCGTCGGTTACTGATTGTAGCGGTATAACCTGTGCTAAGGGTCATGGGTTTGATATCCGTCGGTAAGGAATATTTGCGACATGATCCCATTTATTTGTTTTGTCCATAGTGTACATATATCACAGTTTTTATTTTCATCTATGTAAACAAGTAAGTTGTACTTGCTGATAACCACAGTATCTAAGTTTCTATGATGATGTTAACCCTTGAGTTAGTCGTTCCCACAAAATTCCAAAATGATAATAAAACAAATCACTTTCTTTGTTTTCACGTTTCTTTCAGTTGTCATTAAAATTGTCCTTTACAAAATATAGAGGCTTTTTTATACTAAACAATTTTTTAAGAAACTCATTGGTTGCTCCCAAATTTATATAAGGAATTTATAGATTTTTTTATCATAACTACATTACAGTTTTTGGCAGAGCAGTTCTAAGGAAAGGAACTAGAATTTTTGCGGGATCTCCATCCATACTTTTTCATTCAAGTGTCTCTATACATGCATAGCGAAGATATTTTTTACAGTTAGCTTAACCCTACAAACAGTAATGCTCCCAGAGATGGGAACCATAGTGGTACCTGGTGATACTTTCACGATAATAATTTCACTCGAAGCGATATGTCGGTTGAAAAACAACATTTTATAAAGCAATTATAAGTGTATATATTAGCTAATGCAAATAATAGCGCAGTGTTTTTTTCCGTTGCGTGCAATCAATCAATAAAATTTCATCATCTCATTCTATTTTCTGGTAAACACATGTTTTCACAAAATGTGGTGAAGATACGAACATGACCGAGGCGCGGCCGTTGTTGCGTCAGCCTGCGCTCGCACTTTGTCTGCCTCTCGAAACTGGAGGCAATGATGAAAGACATTGTCAATGTTGACATTATTAATTATCCTTCCAAATAAATTCCCTCGCGTTTCACGTAAGTTATAATACCTTAACAAAAGACTTTTATGAATATGTTCATACGATTGGTCTTGCACATAATGTCACGACAACGACCTAATTTTCACGATAAACCGATAAATGTTATGTTTTTCAGACACATTTATACCATAATCTTAATTTCATTATCAGATAGCCTCACACTAGAAAACACGATGTTATTGTGTTTACAGCATATTGTTGATGTCACCATCCATCATGCGTTGTTGTCTCACGGCGTACTTAGGGCTTTGGGTGCCGTCAGCCCCACGGCAATACCTAATCATTTGTGGCTTATCTAATATTTTTAAACTAGTACATATCTTAGGATACACCAAAATGTGGACTTACTATTGCGATTGAGAGGTATCTTAACGGTTTTTAATTTATATTTAGAACATTTCATCATTTTTATATGTGTATAACCTCTGCTCATTAGCGTACTGGCATACTATTGGTTTAAATAAAAAAAATAATGAATCGCCCCCTCGTGGGAATTCGTCCGGCGGACACGCGGTCACCTGTTTTGCAATCACAATGTTCGCTTTCCACAACAGCCTGGCTCGGTAAATAAATAAAGGAAACACGATGACAAACAAACCGGCATTTTTACACATCAAATCGTGTGCATTTTCGTTGGACACATTTTGGAAAGGTTGGACAAACAATGCTCCCGTCCACATGTTTATATTGTCATTTATGCTCTTTTGGCAAGTCCTAAATGGGATCGTGTGCCGAGCGCGTCTTGTATGAGAGTCACTTTGCCGAACACAGCCGAGGAGCATTATCATTTTATGATGTTTTGGTCATCGCGCTTGTAATCTTTCTTATCTTTACGTATTTTAAAGCGATTCGATTTCAAATACTCATAAAACGAGTTTATTAACACACAAGATAACTTTACATTACAAATAATGTTAAGGATACACTTGCTTAATGAGTTAATGTTCGTTAGACTGAGGAAGGGAAACACGTTCAACATTGACCAGTCATGATATTTATTAGGTATTTTTTGGACGTCAATGACGATACTTTACGCACATTACTCATGTACCACCCTAACGACTCCTGTCTGCGTGACAACTGCGGCACTCGTTTCCTTGAACTTTTATAAACTGATCTTCATTCTGTAACTCCATCAAATCAAGCGCAATCATTGATCTCCCTATACGTCATGAGATACACTTTTCTTCTTAGCATCTTTTTATCGGACTAACATGTTAATCCCGGTCTTCCATTTCCTCTTTTCCCATCTACTTTTCTTTCTTAGATTGAAAAAGTTAAAGGAACTGTTAAGTCGTATAATTTGGTTTATCTCTCCTCTTCTGTTCTTGACATTCTATTCTATTCGCAGTACTCTTGTTAGTACTCCATAGTAAATAACAATTATGATGTTAAAATGCACTCAACTGGAGCCCAACTGCCGAGCTAAGAGCACGCCAGGCAATAGAGTGTCGGAGTGACTATGTATGGGTGGAGGTGCTAATAATAGACCCACATGTGTTTGTTTGACTTCCGTTTGCAGGAACAGCTCGCTCTCCGCCCAAATGTGGTGCCAGCTGATCTTGGGAGGGTGTGTTTATTATTGTCGCTTTTTATGCGGGACCTAGCGTTAGTAAATTTTGCATTTTATGTGTCTAGTAAAATTACCCAAAATGAAACGTATTTTTCACATACTCGTACAACCTGTAATATGATACCTATTTGGCAAGATATCGTTGAGCTATATTATCTCGCACTGTCCAGTTTTGTGACGTGGTAATCAAGTAGGTGCTCCGTGGCTGATGACGTCAGCCTCGGGAAACGAGTATTCGAAACCTAACAAGTTATTGAACTCGATCCAGAAGCAGAATATTCGACGACACGAACGGTCACACTAGAAAGTTGTATGATGAACAAAAAGGCTTCGTGCCATTACAATGATTTGTAAAATTGCATCATGCTCTACCACGTAGTCCCAGGAAAATCCACCGGTTTCCTCACTCCAGTTTCCAACAGCTGATACGACACCTAGTGCTCAGAATGTGAGCCAACGTGCCTCAGGGGGTGTGTCACCAACATCATACGATATACAATTTACATAAAATAACATATATTTAATTATGCGCTATTCGACCTGCGTGTGACTCACAACAGCCAGCGAACGATTGGCTGCATACACATAATGTAATTACACCTAATTATTATCAAGGACTTGACTTTTAACATTTCCACTCGAGGTGTTTTCATTATTTAGGTGAATATTTAAAACCTATTTCATTAAGGAAGAGCCTTGTCCAATGAAATGGTCTAAAATGTGTTAAGTTTGACATTTCATTATTGTAACTACTTTTGTTGCAAACGAGCACTTTACCCACTATTGTAGTTATGTGTCGCAATTCTGTCTCTACCTACTACATGGGTTCAGCTGGCTAGAAAGCCACCACAGTCACTTGCTACGTCGATACTACTCCACTGTAGTAGATATATCGCAAGTGTTATTATCAAAACTTCACTTTATATAATAAAATGTTCTAGAATGAACCACATATCGACAAGTAAACATCAAAATGACACTAAAGATATATTTTTAGACCAAATGCCTATTACGTGCTCTGGGTACTTTTAATAACGGCAGTTTAACGATATCAACGTTAATAGGATAAATAAATAAAAGTCTTCAGTGCGTACAGTGTCTCAAAATCATGCGTATAAATCTTCTTCACGCCTTCCCACAAGGGTAGGCAGAGGTGTATAGAGGTAGGTAGTACTCACATACCCACTTCCCGCCAGAGATATGCTGCTTCTTCTTTTTGACGTTTTATAAGTGCCCACCTGGGCCTATGTGAATTAAAAGGATTTTGATTTGATTGATTTGATATATATTTTAGATGCCAACGTGACAGATGGCGAGTACTCATACGCTTTCGAATTTCTTCACAAACGTAGGTTACCTTTCGATGTTTTCCTTCGCCGTAAATGTGTGTGGTGTGACTAACAACAGTACTTAGGTTCAGAAAAAGTCATTGGTACAGGCGGGATTCGAACATGCAACTTTGTGGTGCAGGTAACTACTCGAACCAGTCGGCCACCATGGCTCTATGAATATTTTTCATGGTGCTGAAATTTGTTCCGAATAGGAGTTGTTACAGGATAAGCTATTACAACAATATTACATAAGCCTTATATGTCGACACACCGCTGTCGGCAAGCACACTTCAAACAGAGCTCAGTTTAAGGTGGGTGTTTTTCAGTTTAACACGAAAACACGTTGCGTCACTGCATGAACACGCGCTGAAACTATGTAGGTATATAATAATATATATGAATATTATATACTCCGTGACATGAAACGATTTATTATAATTTGTTTTTAATAAAACTGTTATATTTTGGTGTTTGCTCTGAGTTTGGATAGTGCTCGAATAGCGAGATTTTTTCCAAGCAAGAGAGGCAAACAAGCATACAGCCCACCTGAGAGCAAGCGGTTACCGTAGTCTATTTATGCTCACGTGCAGAATGATCACTTGCGCGCTGCCACTATGTTCGGAGAATTACATATACTGTATTGGCAGCATTATGGGACTAATCTCTCTGCTGCCAACACAATATAACAATCCCCCCCCCCTCCCCAAAGAGCTCATTATACGAAACCTTATTCACCGCGTAGGAACACAACACAATAGATAGTGTTATTTAGCTACAGACTTCCATAAGGTAGAGGTCCTATCCTAGTCGGGCAGCTACAAATTCGAACGGGAAACCCGTTATGCCCTAAGTCTAAAAAGAGATTACTGCAAATTTGTATGTCGACAAAAACACATGGATAATAATTTAGTTTTTTTGTGCATTTCTGTAACTGCTACCAAAGTGACGGACACTTGATTTACCATGCGAAACATAAGACGATCAAATAAATAGAATGACATTAGAGCTAAGGAAGCGCACGGAAATATGAGGGTATAACTCGCCCTTTAGAGATCGCACTATCCGACCTCCATGTCCGGAAGACATGCAAAGTGTCTACTGTCTGGAACCTACAGGCGGTGGTTGAAAGGTTCCCACCACCATGCGGGTCGCCCACACTAACACACACATAAGCGAATATCCTTCCTTCTCCAACTGAAACACTGCAGCGATCCGAACGTTTAACCGATGCCAAGTATGTGTCCATAATGAATGCAATAATTACTATTGTTAATTGCAAGGCATTCGGAACCACTGTTTGCAATAGGAATCTACCGCGTATCAACGAATACTGGGAAAAATGCAGCTAACGGCAAATTACAGACAAGTGTAGCGATACATAATATATGAGTTGCTCCAACACGACACATGATGCAGTGCGGCCGAGTCGCTCTTCGTGGTCTGATCAAAGCCACCGGCCCGGGAACACGATATGAATATATAATTGAATTTACCCCGAGGTGGGGCCTCCACCGCTCACGCCTTACTATACACAGCTATATAGTAGTCAACATGAGATATAATACAAGCCTAATGTGTTTTGACATATGACTACAAAATATAATATAATACATGTTTTTTTTTACACCACTTGGGTGGCAAACAAGCATGCGGTCCGCCTGATGGTAAGCGGTTACCGCCACCTATGGACGCTTGCAACACCAGGGGCAGGTTCGATCCCTCAAGCGTATAAATGGGTGCATGAGCATATTTCTGGGTCTGACGTCTAGGTGAAATATTTATCTAAATAAATACTCAAATCCATGAAATAATCAGATATTTTCCAAATAAACACTTTGCGTGTTCTCATTGTATGATTACAAACCAAATTGTGTTACATAATACCAGACTAGCTTTATACGGAGATCTAGAATAAACTTCTTGAGGCCTCCCGTGACAAGCAGGCTGGCCCCTGGCCCTGACTATGTCGTTCAGTGCTTCATCATTGCCAAACAGCGTGGCAATGCCAGCTTTCCTGGCACCCTACCGCGTGGCACGTATTGCATGATTGCATTAATGGCAGTTAGATATCTTATCTAGCGTATAGCGTAGCATGGCGATATGTTAACTAACGTAGCATCGGCGCTGGACACGGCCCGCAGGTAGTTATTATGTTACAGCATATACCATGACGGACTGTTTTTTTTTGTTCCGCGTCACCGATCCCAGATTCATATCTGACATGAACGATGTGATACATTGATAGGCATTCTTGGATGCTGGCCTTTTTCTAAGCATGCATCCACCCCGAGAAGAACCAGGGAAGGAGTGTATCTATGGATATCATTAGCTCTTCTTACATTTAATCAACGACTTGATTGAACATTTCTTACTGAATGTAGTGAAGAAAGTCCCAGTTATTAGGCCTTGGAATCTAATAGTGACATGATATATAAGTTGTTCCAAACAAATGTTCTACATGTATCTTCAAGGGAACAAAAACATTTAGTTCAAAATGGATGTAACTTTCTCACTAAAATTTTTCACAACTCAATTTTCTTGCAAATCAAATCAAAATATTTTTATTTCACATAGGCCCAGGTGGGCACTTATAAAACGTCGAAAAATAAGCACGGTTCGGGTTGGTCGCTTCCATGGAGAAGAACCGGCAAGAAACTCCATGGTTAATTTGTGAATCCGTAGGCTCGTATGGTTTTTATCATTGATGAACAAAATAACCTTGTGTGATAAACGCGAGTATTTGTACCTTAATCCTGGATGTCCTATAAATATAAATAATATTGGTGTCTTGTTACCATAGAACAATGTTTACTTAATTAGGAGCTATGTTAATTTGTGTGGAATTGTTACAAGTTATACATATTCTAATGAAATAAATCCTCTTTACGGATGTCAGTGTCGATATTCCACCAAATGTGCCACTTTACGTTTCACAAAAAGCCGCGTAGCTGTCACGTGTTGCTATGTGGGCTCTGAACAAAGCTGATAGATAGGGTTGGTAGCCGGCTGCTGGTGTTGGCTTTTGTATTCATTACGGTTTACCTTTAAGAAGTTTCAATGACAAGACTGAAGTAGTTTACTAACTCCTCGTACAGTTCAGCAGCGAGAAGATAAGAGTAAAACTTTATTTAAAACTCTCCCACACGATATCTGTTTTTATTATCATGATTTTATCATAATCAATAATTTAATCAATAGCCCGAACCAAGTATATCTTTTGTTACGAGGGTCAGCTCCGCATAACTCTTCGTGAATCTTTCGGTTAAGATTTTCCATATTCAGCGTCGTTGGCCGAAACTTAGAGTAGTGGGAGAAAAGCAATAAAAAGTATGAAATCTTTGAAGAATACATATTATAATTTTCTCGGATGTGGCAGCCCTACAAGGATATTGTATGCGTGCGTGAGCGAGCCGCTGTGGCACGGGAGCATGGTGAAGTGCAAAATATTGACTCAGCGCGTTAGCACAGGGTTAGCACACTCTATTTGACAAATCGGTTGCTGGCCTGGAGCTGTGGAGGTTGCTTTGGTGAGAGTGATGGATAGGCGGTAACTATTGTCGTTGCTAGTTATCGGCGGAGGTGGGTGACGTCATCCATATCCACTCTATCAAATTCATAAGATCTGTAAGACATATTACGCTCCAAGGGGACAAAGCCGTAAATGGAACAAAATTATCCAAACACTACGAACGTTTACGTAGCTAGTGTAAACTGCAAGCGCCACGCAGTTTCACCAGAGCTAAATTTGATTAACGGTGAAGGGAAACATCGAGAGGAAACCTGCGTATTATCGTGCTTGAGTAACGGCGATGGCCTCGCCATCTGCCACGTTGGCACCTATATATCTCTGGCGGAGAGTGGGTATGAGGATACCTACATCTTTGAGGACCCTTGAGGGAAGTGGGCGTGAAGAGGTAAAAAAATGTAAATAAGATTTAAATATACATATGTTTGTAACTCATGTTACGTTCAAGTAATGAAACATTCAATTGATAGGGAAACATGTTTTTACAAATCAGTTTTTCAGAGTATCCATTATTAAATAATTTTCCAAACAATCAGATGTTACCTCTTTGTTATCATAGTGTAGACGTAAAGATCGATGTGAGACAATCAGCAAATATCTCGAGCATTCCTGTTCGAGCTGATTTCAATGATTGTTTTGAGTATCAGCTTCATATTGTCAGTTTGGAACGTGACGAAATATGCTTATAGTTAAAACACTGTGTGTCCAGCTGCCATCGTAGCATAGCGCCTTCATAAGCACATCCAAAGCGATTGCATCCACATCCGAGCACATCCAAAGCATCTGACACTATTGCAGTGTCAGGTAACATTTTGGATCCAAGAAATAGAGAAATTACCGTAAGTGGAAACTTCTTATCCTCACAACCTCTCACAAACCCCCGAAGGGGTAGGCAGAGGTAAGGTCTACCCCTTTGGGTAAGGGATATGTCCGAACCGATACCGTGAGGAATGACGAATCCTGAAGCGCGTTCAAAAGCACGCTTTCTTCGAAACGTATGCAACTCTCCACACGACGTTTTCCTTCACGTAAAGGTTAAGTATTTAGTTTAGAAAAACTCATCGAAAAGTCCGGATGCCAACATGCAATATTTGTTTGCCAAACTCTTTAATTAAGTATTATTTCATTAGGTTAGGTTGAGGTGTAAACATTAAGGAAAGTGACAGCTGTCAGTCAGACCATAGACTCATTTGCCTGTAAAGGAGTAAAATAATACTAAACGCTATAGATATAGGGCCCATATTCCGCTACCTGCACCTGCCACCAAGGAGCCCCCTCAAATACATGGACACAATTTCACAAATAATCCAATAACAACGACAACTATACATACGACGGATGCTAGTACAGGGAGTCTCTGAGCCTCCAGACAGACGGGCACCCTAATTGGTTTACTGCTTACCAGCATTAAGGGCTCAGCATTGTGCATACTAAGCCTTGCACACATAGAGCATTCCCTCTTTGTGACACTTACAAAGACAGACTTAGAAAAGCAGAAATTAGGTTTCGATTTTCGCCTTCCTTAATTTAAATTCGTCGGGTGTTTCTTTAGACATGTTTACTTAACATGTTTTGTTTGAAACATATTAAATAAACATGTCTACAGAATGGTGTGAAATAAACTCTATTGTGTATATCTTACTAATATTATAAATGTCAAAGATTGTAAGTTTGGATGTTTGCGGTTCTTTCACGGCAAAACGGCTGAACCGATTTGGCTGAAAGTTGAAATCGTGATGGCTGATACCTAGGAATAGGACATAGACAGCTTTTTTTTTTATCTCCAAAATTCAAAGTTTCAATATTATAAAGTCAAAATCAAAATCTTTTTATTTCACATAGGCCCAGGTGGACACTTATAAAACGTCGAACAAGAAGAAGCACGCAAGTATGATGCTCTTTCACTGCATAGCGGCTGAATCGATCCTAGCAGGAAAATACATAAGCTACTTTTACGAACTCCACTCGGGCGAAGCCGCGGGCATAAGCTAGTAGGTATATATATATATATATATATATATATTATACAATAGAGCTCAAATACATAAGTACATATGTATGCTCGATACACGGCAATGGATTCGTGATTTGTCACCTTGACATCTAAAAGTATCTCAGGCGAAAAGATGGCGTTGATACCCCTCTGCCTACCCCTAAGAAGACACCCGTAGGAAGGCGTGAAGTTATAGTAGTACAATAGAGTGCTAAGGTCCAATTCCATTGTGCTATTGTGTTGGCGAGCATGTCGCTTGACGAGTTGCGCCACGCCTCTCTGTACAGCGATAATTAGCTGCAAGCCGCGTAGCAACACCAGCTTGCTATTCAATAGTCATGGCATCTGCCTTAATAAGTCCCTATACTCGTGATCTCAAGTGCTAAGCATAAACACTAAAGCGAGCTATTTTGAATAGTGTTTAGGGCAGATAGTCTGTAGTGATCCAACTTTGTATACTAATAGGGTCCAAGGGTGCAAATCTACTGTGGCCACCTGAATATTATAAATAAATAAATAACCGTTAAGCCGTGGTGGCCGAGTGGTTCGAGCAGTTGCCTGCGACGCAAAGGTCGCAAGTTCGAACAGTACAGTGATTAGTCACACCACGAGCTTAACGGTGATGGAAAACATTGAGAGGAAACCTGCATACGTCTGAGAAGAAATTCAAAGGCATATGTATAGTCGTGCTGGAGAAACGGCGATGGACTCGCCATCTGTCACGTTGGCACCTAATATACCTCTGGCGGAAAGTGGGTGTGTGGGTATTACCTATACACCTCTGCCTACCCCTTCGGGGACCCTTGTGGGAAGGCGTGAGGATATATTATTATATTAAATAAATAACCTTGGGACAATTCCACACCAATTGACCTAGTCCCAAATTAAGCAAAGCTTGTGTTATGGTAACTAGACAACGATATGTTTACTTATATATACATATACATTAATACATAGGACATCCAAGACTAAGGTACAAATACTCGTGTATCTCACAAATACCTGCCTTCAACGGGATTTGAGCCCGCGACCTCAAGTTTCGCAGTCAGGAGCTCAAAACACTAAACCAGACGGCCGTTATTTTAAATATTTTATAATATTTTGGTGTGCCTAGTTTAGGGCCGTTATTAAAGTGCGAGTACTGTTGTATACACTATATGACTGGTGTACCCATAGCTATGTGTATGTGTAGAAGTATCATAGTGCGTAGCTTGGTTGGTTACCGCCCAGAGTTAATAGTGCGTTCCCAGCGAGTTGCGCTACTGCGAGTGTAATTGCGGGCGCACTGTGACTGTTGCCATGCGCGGAGCCATTGTTCGTGGATTCGATACGGCCCCGACAAAGACATTGTTCCCAACTGCTTTTTACTGGTGCTAGCTGCTGGTTGCTACAAACTAACGTTACATTCGCTTTTTAGGCGCTTTGTTGAATTCATTTATCATTTCTGCAGAAATAACTGGCGTACAATGGCGGCCTTTGAGCAGTCTTCAATAATTGTGAGCCCTGCACATGCTCATTCCAGACTAATCAATTATTGAATATTTGATTATGACTTGGAATTACTGTTGAATGAAAAAGTTAATAATAAGTAATATAGGTATATTAGTTATACTTGTTATATTAGAAATGACCAACGTCATACGAGGACCACCGATAACTACTTTTAATTAGTATATAGACCAATAAATTATATTGTGCCCTATACATTGATCAGATCTATCGGAGGCTCTAGGACGGGAACGTCAATAGTACATGAAGACGAGGAGTTTTATGAAGAGACTGATGAATGTGGACGAAGCGAAAGGTACATATGTAAGTCTAGAGAAAATGATGATAACTTTATATATGTAATGGCTTATATAATCAAAATTTGTGTGTAAGAATCTGAGTCGGGGCTCAAGAGCTCAGCATTTATTGAGCGTTTAATTTTATTCGTGAAATTTTCAGACGATGAATATCTTGAAAGTCGAATTTAACAAAACGCCAATGAAAATATCCTGAAAATTCCGCAGAAAATTAACTTATTGGCAGTAAAAACTTCACAGGAGACGATTGATCGAAAGACTACTTTATAGCTGGGCATTAAAGGTGATATTGTAATGAACAGACAACAGCGTCCAGGTATTTTAATAAGGCCTCTCATTCCCCTCGGAGTGTCCAAATTAATATATTCCCTCGTTTATACGTAACAGTTGCAATAAGTGTAAACCTCGCCGGGTCCCTGATATTGTATACGCGGCTCGCTTCTTCGCAGGAAATTTCTTTTAACACACATAGAGCAAGGAAAAAACTAGATAAATCATGTAAAAATGGAAAAAAAAGTTTTTTTTTTAATTTCCCGTTTTCTCCACGAGATTGGGAACTCGAAACTCCGGGGTAAGTTTGGAAAAGCAAGTATAGGTAACATAGCAAACTACTAAATATAACAGATTACGCTTCAAAACTCACAATGAGCCCGACAGCCAAAAATACATATAAATAGGTTATAGCCTAGCGAGCGGAATCCTTTGTAATTCATCCACAAAGCTTATCACAATAAGCGAGCGACCTCGCGTATACTACGAACGCACCCTTATTATACAGGGTCGTAAAACGGGTCCCACCTATTTTGCACTCGTAAAAGTGCCTCGTAAATTTCGCGTCACAAATGCGTCTCATTGTTGGTCGGAAGCAGATAGCTGGGGTACCGCGCCACGTACCCCACGGTACCCCACGGCACCCCACGGTACCCCCCGGTAATCTCGGGGCTGCACGATAAGTTGCCGCCGATATGTGCACATCTACGCTTAGGGCAAAGCGATGATATTGCTTTATGTCGATACTTAGGATAAGGAGCGCAAAGTAGACTGCAATCATAACACAGCCGTGACCAAACAAGTCACCCCTACTACATTGCTGACATTGTACAATCATTTAATATTAAAACTGTAAGAAGTATAATAAGATCAAGAGACATGGTGGCCGAGTGGTTCGAGTAGCCTGCGACACAAAGATCGCAAGTTCGAATCCCGACTGTACCAATGAGTTTTTCAGAACTTGTTATTAGTCACACAACGAGCTTTACGGTGAAGGAAAACATCGAGAGGACACCTGCATACGTCTGAGTAGCAATTCAAAGGCGTATGTAAAATATACCTCTGCTTACCCCTTCAGGGATCCTTATGGGAAGGCGTGACGATATTTTTTTGTTTTTTCAGTGAGTACAACTGCTTTTTATTAAACCTAGTACAAGAGCATTTGAATGTTCGTTTTGTAAGCAAACATCGACATGAAGCCTAGTGCGGGGCATCCCTACGTGCGTATTTGGCATAATGTTTCGTTCCCTTGCCTCCCATATTGTTTTCAAGTTATGGTAGTTTTGGACAATGGCCCGGAAAGCCTGGGAACTGATCTGACTTATATTCACTCGGAATAACACACCATTGATTTCATATTTTAGGGACACTCTACAAGCCCTCTCATATGTCATGCGATGTGTATATGTGTATGTTGCACTCCAGGCATGTGTGCCCCACTATACGATAAGCGGTTATCAATTACTGACGCCATTATTGTAATTGTAATACAAAATATGTTACATGTGTATCCTAATACATTCTATATTATGTGATATTTTACGTAAATTATTTTTATAAAAAAATATTATATACATTCAATATTTTATGACAAAGCTAGTCTAAGCTCAGTAATGTTATTGTTTGTAAGTTTTCAAGTTTATCCCCTTTATCCTCCCCGCCCTTCTAGAGACAAAAACGAATCATAAAAGAAAACTTCATGTCGTAAACCAAAAGTTGTATCTATCATTCCGCTATAGCTGTGCGCGTTGGGAGGTTTGCAAGCGAGGTACCTGCGAGTACCTGCTTGGGCGGCCGGAAATGTACTTTAACAGCAGTCGACCGTAGAATCGAAAATAAATTAATTTGACTAATACCATTTTCAAAAGCAATTCAGACAATTGTTGAAGCTATGTGCCAGTTCAGAGATATTAATTATCTGGAATCCCTCGAGTCCTACGGATAATTCAAATAAATTGCGCTTTCAATAAAATTACTTGACTCTCAGATAAATCAGGGGTATTTATTGAATGATTCCAAACAAAACAGTTACAATTTCATTAATTTAATCACTTCTCCCTGCCCTGCCGCAACACGCCGCCCAGGCCGAGAGGGGGGACTCGTGTACCCCCTTCATTGATAGACCCTCTCTCGTGAATGAGAGCCAACGGCTACCCAACAAGATCCTTGACTCGATTTCAAATCATTACAAGTTTCTAAGCACACGGAGGTCCCCATTACACTGGGCAGTTAAAGCCTTTGTGTCCAGTGTAACTTGAACCCTACTCCAAACAGTTCCGTTGCGATGTAAGGGCCAAGAGTACTAGCCAGCCACTATGTTATATAAGATATCTTTGTCTTGGAAACGTGTATACTACAGACATACTTGCTAAACTAATTATAGAACAAATGTGTGCCTACTAAGTAATTTTTTAAATCATAGATATTTGCGGGAATTGTTCCATATTCATCATGTAGGGGCATAGTAGTTTTTTTTTATTATGCATAATGTAGAATTTTTACACATAAAGGACCACATTTATTTTTAATTAATACAAACATATCTATTGAATCACACATTTATTACAAAATTACAAATTAGCTACAGAAAAATACTTTCTTCGGTTTCGACTATTACGAAACGCCTTGTTATTAAGCTTTAATGTGTAATACATCCGCATCCTTATAAATAACTTTTGCAAATATAATTTCGGAAAACATGGGCAGGGCAGTGAAAAATGTAAATCTTTTATTTGTTCATAAATAGACATGCCAATTTTGCAGTTTATGTGATCATTTTTAAATGCTTTTTGGAATATCTGCTCCATCCTCTTAATATTTTCAACAAAGTCGTCGGGTGCAATCACTAACAAAATTTGGTCACTAGAATATTTTTTGTAGTGAAGGTACCTAGATTCTGCACTTAAATTGCAAACTTGCTGATTCGCGTTTAAATACGATTTAAGTTGTTCGCAATCCTCGTGACGTTCAATGCACTTTTTCAACAAGGCTCCGCATACGTAAAGAAAAGCATTTTTTTCGGGGATATTAAATTCTATATAGTCTGAACAACTAATATCACGCAATACACTATTTGACTGCAATATTTCTGATTTGTTAATATTGATAACGGGTGGAACGTTATTGATTTCAGTAGTTTCATTATCCGTATTTTTGTAATTACTTAAGTGAACGAGGGATTCTGTCAAATCTTCCGTACAATTGCCTTCTTTCGGAGCCCGGGTAATATTGGCAAAGAAAATTTTACGATATGCAGATATGAATTGTCTGCTAGTTGGTTCTAGGGCATTTTCATTTTTCGATCTAATTTTACCGAAAAAATTCTTAATCACGTCCTGATTAAGACGTCTTGTCAGAATGTATTGATATCCTTCTTGCTTAAGATCTCCGTACAGATCTAAAATTGACTTGATTGTGATCTGAAACCCTTGAATAAATTTCACGTTTCGAGTAGTGTTTCCAGTTCGGGGATCTCTTAATTTTAATGTTTGGAAAAAAGTCAACATTTTATTGAAAAAATCAATCTGTTCTTTACGCCCACAAAACGCTCTTTTGTATTTATAGCTGTCACGAAGACTCGATGAATTCAATGCGTCAAATAGATCGTTCATCAACATTATTAATTCGACTGTGTGCCTTGCTGATTCATCTATCACATTAAAATCTATGTACGTTGACAAACCCGCTGCTACAGATCTGCTTAAAAGTTGCGTCGCGTAACGAACATTCAATTTTCCAAAGTTCGTAGGGTACATATGGCTGTTAGTCAATTTATGAGCTTGTCTAAAGCTTTTCTTCTTATCATGCTTATAGAATTTTTTTATGTAACAAAATTTTGCTACGGCGCCATTTTGGAAATGAAAATCATACGCCATCAAGTTGGTACGAACCAAATTTATCAAATGTGGTGCGTCAAAAATATAATAAATTTTATGACCATTAACAGTAAAATAAGTTTTGTTTACGCAAATCCCTCTTTCTTTAGCAGCTTTTAACAAATCTCGTCCCATATCTGAAACGCACACTCTGATTTTTAATCCGATCTCAAAGAGTTTAATTATAAGTTTATCAATCCATATAGATATATTAGCATCGCTTGAACATTCCGATAATAACGCGTAGCCAATTGGCTGGCTCCATTTCACAAAAATACCTCTCATTATTACTACTAAGGCATATTTTGCTGGTGTCGGCGATTGAACGCCATCTACTTCGTGGAAGCCTATTAGTCTGTCGTTTTTTATATCATAAAAGACGTTCGTTTTTAAACTCATAGCGTCCATCACTAAAGTGCAATATTTTTCTCTCTCTGACATATTTTTTACTTTTAATTTTAGTGCTGTCATTAATTGTTCGTTTATTTGAGTAGTCATCGGAATGTATAACTTATTTAACGTGCTTCTACAGGGCAGACAAAGAGTTTTTTCTAATAAACGGTAAGCTTGTGGGCTGACGTAGTACAAGTTTAAGCAAAACATTTGGTAAGCACTAGTGTATCTGTTTCCTTTGTTAGCACATTTTAAGTTTGTTTGAGCTTTAACAAGTTCGGCTAAGTCCTTAGATAACAAACGATCACATAATTTATAAAACATATGTTGTGAAGAATTTGCTGATTCATTTGCTCGTAAACGCTTTTGACATTCAAATAACTCCGATTTTAGTTTCCTCTTGCGTGGAATACTTGCAGAAAGACCAGCAGAAGTTTGAGTTAGATTATCCGTGGTGTTCATATCCGTTTGGCATGATGAAGTGGCAATAGTTAAATCAATTTCATTTGACCCTGAAGCACTAGTGGTTTCCGTTTTACTTGAATTATTATATGAAGTTTTTATTTCCACTTGTGTAGATTTGTCAACTTTTTTAAGATTTGGCAAATTTAAACTCGGCAAACAATTTTTTTTTAGTAATTTTCTAATGCTGTTTTTCATTATGTCTTCTGGGTGGAAATGGGCTGCACAAACAACATGCTTGGGTTGGGATTTATTTATCAAATCCTCGCGGTCAATTAAGCGCAGCCACTGAAGGCGTCTGAAATAAAAAGCACATTTAATATACAGGTATCTATAATAAAAAATGAATAAAGTGAATGAAATATTATCATTAAAAGAAATAAAAACAACATTAAAAACTAACGACTGTCTCTTAGACTATAATCGAATTTGTTGTTATGATTCGAACTTTGTTTTATATGTATTTGATTTACTATTAGTCAATTAGGTACTCGTACATACTTATTTTGAATTACGATTTTCTGTAAGTAGGTAGGTACTTAGTTACTATACCTACAATACTGAGAAATCGGCATAACTAAACGTAAACAAAGAAATAGCGGCAAACCAATTGCCAGATCAAAAGTACCTAATACATTCTAGTAGGAGCCTACCTACCTACTTCCTGTGTGATAGAAAACTAATACAAACAAAAAATATATAAGTACGTAGGTCTCTCTCCTCTCTCGTAGATCTCATCATCAAGTAAAATTATACTATGCTAGAATAAGTGACTAACTTACCTTTCCTGTTCAATAGGTAATCTGAACAGAGACAGGTCTGGAATCGATGAACTATTAAGACACCCAAACACACAGCAATACGTTCTTCTGCGAAACTCAGACATTTTGATGATGATATTGATGAATAAATCATCTAGCGGTGCCGAAAAGCCGTGACGCGCGCGAACCTTGTGCAGTATTAGTCCCGACTGGCGCACTGAGAAACGGGTCGAGATTTTGTTAAAGTGTGCGTGCGTCGACACATAGATAGATACAATAGCGCACACATACAAGCCGCGCGCGGTGCGTTTGTATGAAGATAACCTACTTCTCTTCTTTATACTATGTATGGTAGGGGTCTCGGCGGAATGATTTAAATGAGTACCTACGTACCTACCTACCTACGTACATATGTACATAATTCGCCAATCATAATGTATTGGTGACGGGTGGTGGAATTTGTCACGGACAAATTTAGCTTCAAACACCCATACCTACCTACTGAGGGATGCAGTCTTATTACTGTGTATAAGGGTACTATTTCTGTGCCCAACAGAACATATCACTAAAGGAGCCGATCGAAAGCGGCATGCCGAGCGCATTCGAGCGAGCGAGCGTTATCCCGAACGTCGGCCGAGCGCGAGCCGAGCGCGGCCGAACTTGCCAGTTCCCCGCGCAGTGCCGCTTCCAACGCGAAGGCGAACGAATGCCGAATTCGCGCTCCGAATTTGCTTTGTCAAATTAAGCATTTCGCTTTGATATCGGTGTGATAGTGTGAAAACAATATAAACATTGCATATTTTTTTGTCATCGCGAGCAGGGCGACTGACTAGCTAAATATGGAAGTGGAATGGACGAATGAAATGGCAATTCGCTTGGTGCAAGAGTACAGGGACAAGCCAGAGCTATGGGACCCTACGCACGACCTGTACAGGGTCCAGACCGCTAAGTACGAGGCGTGGTCGGGGCTGGCGCGGGCGTTCGAGTGCGACATCGGCGACGTTAGGAAGAAATTGAACTCAATATTCGCGTCGCACCGGCGGGAGAAGGCGAAGGTGCGCTCCGGCGGGCGCAGCACCTGGTTCCTGTACAACTACATGAACTTCCTCCCCACGCACCTCGACCACGGCAATATTCATAAAACTACTAACATGGACATCGTCATGGTAAATTATTGATTGGAAATCACGAGCAGTGCCCCAAGGGGTAGCCCGCGTAAAATTGATTTAATCAAACATTTTCTTCATCTTTTCTGATATAAACATATTCTATGTGTTAATTCAGGTAGTAACCTATACCTGTGTAGCACTACATCTAAATCCGTGCAGTAATTTTCACGTGATAGAGGAACAAACATCCTCACGAATTTTCTCATTCAAGAAAACAGTTGAGAACTGTCAGTGTGGCACTGGCAGAGCAGTAGCACGAGCATATTAAATCTTAGTAGGCTATAAAGCACAGGTCTTACCTAATGTGATTTACCTATTACATATTAAATTATTGGTAAATCACATTAGGAAAATAATCGGCGTTTACATTGGTTAAGGGAAGAGTAAAACGGTCAGAAAAAGATAGATAGCAAGTAGTAATTTGTGGTTGACATAATATTTTTTTAATTACCAGTTTGTCAAAACTATTAGGAGTACGGTCAGCATCTTAGTTAATGCAATTAGATCAAAATTAGATGCTCTTTACTATCAAATAAGGAGATGTATATGTCAGTGAAATTATTGTTAGTACTTAATACCCGGTACAAATATAATAATACAGTTTCCATAGCACGCTAATGTTTCCATCACAACACAGATAAGGGCGACCTTGGCAATGGCGAGTGAGTCATTACTGTCAACTAAACTGGCCGCATGTACTTCGGCGAACAGACAGATCAAAGGAATTATTGTGAATACCGCTTTGCGAACGGCCATATGATAATTTATATAGTCTACTACCATAAGTCTACTGACCTTAAACCAGGTAGAGCCTATACATATGAGCGACTAACAAACTTCTATATTAAACTTCCCATAAGAAGAGATCTATGTGCAGCATCCTGTATTGGCCGGAGATACATATAGTTATTATTACATATAGTTAGGTGCCAATTGACGTGTGGTCATTTCGCATAATAATATCCTCACGCCTTCCACAACACGACACGGGTCCCCGAAGGGGTAGGCAGAGGTGTATAGGTACTACCCACACACCCACTTTCCGCCAGAGGTATATTAGGTGCCAACGTGACAGATGCGAGTCCATCGCCGTTACTCAAGCACGACTATACATACGCCTTTGAATTTCTTCTCAGACGTATGCAGGTTTCCTCACGATGTTTTCCTTCACCGTAAAGCTCGTGGTGTGACTAATCACTGTACTTAAGTTTAGAAAAACTCATTGGTACAGTCGGGATTCGAACTTGCGACCTTTGCGTCGCAGGCAACTGTTCGAAAAATTATACGTAATACGTTGAATCTCTTCTCAAACCAATGCAGGTTTCCTCTCGAAGCTTTCCTTCACCATAAAGCACGTGATGTGACTAATCACTTTACTTAAGTTCAGAAAATTTGTACAGTCGCGATTCGAACTTGTGAACTTTGCGATGCGAGACGCGCCACACTATTCTTCCTTGTGTTTAAGTATTGACGTTACACACTGATTACCTATGAGTGCACACAGTTAATAGACTCGGGTCAAACTCGCCGTATCCCGTGACCCCCTCGACCTGAAATTTGTGGGGCGCGTCTTTGTGGATGGCACTATCTATAGTGGTGAAAGGCTTATGACATTTAAAAAAAAAAAACAGAATTTCTACAATGCCTTCCTTACGGCTTGGGGCACATTATATGCAATTAATTGGAAAATAATATAGTAGGTACATTATATTGCCAAGTTTTGTTCGTTAAAGTTGAACGCAATAAATATTAGGTACCTACCGTTTAATGAGTTACATGTTATTATACGTGTATTTGTATATTACAATATATTTATAATAATGGCAGATCGCAGCGTGAGCTCATGTGCGGATAACGATATAGGTCAGCCATTGGAGTGTGCCGGCTGTGGGCTTATCGCGGTCGGCGCGTCTCCACAATTTGCATAATTACTTGTTAAATTAACATCACCAACTAGTTCTTGTTTTGTAAACAATTTATTGCCTTTAAAAGGATAATTAGGAGTCAAAAATTAAGAAGTTTTCAGGAACTATCAACGCCTCGGTGTATAGACACATGAAGGCATTGTGAGGCAGGGGTATTCTTAGCATCGTCATTGATGCTACTACTGCGTATTTTCCTCGGTGGACCAGTGGTTTAAATAGACACCTGCAATATCAAGGCTGTAGGTTTAAACCCCCGTTGTTTTTTACCTATGTCTTAGAATTAAGTGCAATGAATTTATTACACCACGATTTTTCCGGTGAAGGAAAATATTGTGAGAAACGGCAACAGGATCGCCGTCTGTCACGTAGCCTCACGTAACCTCAATATATCTCTAGCGATAAGAGTGTGTTACCATCTCTGACTACCCTTAAGAAAACCCTTGTTTGAATGGTTGAAACGTGAAAACATACACAACAACTATATCTATAACTATGTATACTTAGCATAACTAGCGCTATTGAAGATGGTGAGTCACTTAATGGCGTGGTATTGGGCTGTATACCTACATAAAGTATACAATACCACCTTTGAAGATCTCGTCATGGTTGTGGTTACCGGCCTCCTTCATTAAATGAGATCACCTTTCCCCCTTTACTGGGAATTATATAAATCAAAAGGTTTGCGGTTAACAAAAACGTTTTATTCCCCAGAATCCTCCAGCACCGAGTAGCCAGGCGAGCAACGACGACGAATCTGAAGCGTCATGTTCAGCAGACGAGGACATAGAGGAACCCGTGGTAGTCAAACAGGAGCCTGTACAATATAAGAAGTTGGTGTACAAACATAACAAGAATGTCAGGATAAGACCACCAGTAAAGAGGCGAATAGTCAAAGATAGTATCACCAGTCAGCTGGACGCGAGACTGCACGAGACATTGAAGTTGCTCAGGAAGTCGGATTTGTCGAGGAAAAAAGATGAATGTGACAGCTTCGGTGATTACATCGCTGTATCGCTGAGGAAACACGACCAGAGGACGCAGTGTATGATAAAGCAAGCGATCAACAACATAATGTTCGAACAAGAGATGAAGAAATACAACACTGGCCACTACGCAGTAGTCATATCTAACATTGACGAGAATCCCTTGCTGGTACAAGATGAAGATAAATGAGTTGGAGCTGCTACCATGAAGAGTATGCAGGATGATGAACAAACAGTTGGAGTACATTTGAACGTCACTGAGGTTTCAAACGATACCTGTAATCATATCTAAATGTACACATGGATAAAGTTATCCTGAAATAGAGTGATGCAAAGATACGTGGTCCCCAATATTGAGCTTATCAACATTAAATATATTGCTGGTAATTTTGTAAGAGGAAAAAAAGTTAAGATATTGTCGGTACATATGGTGTATGGGCAGCAATTCTGTGAAGCGATGTTTATTTCATACACGTTGCTTGTAAGCTACCAAAGTATTATAAGATAATTTTACGTTAGAAATCATATTCTGAATGTTTATATCCGAATAAAATTTTTCGGTGTAACTTGTTCTGCGTGGTTATTTCTATTTTCCATAATATTGTGATATATGTATGTGTTAGTAGCCTTATTAACATACGCAGTGTGTATATATGCTAATCAGCTTGTAGTTTCTCACCGTCCGCACAATATCATGTACAGCATTTTCTAGTTTCATTCACCCCTCAACTAAAAAAATGTGGAGCTAGTAAACAAGTAATATATTATAAATGTGATATATTAAAACAGGTTGATATTTTATTTACTGTGCACGAGGAAAACTGATGACTAAACCCGCAACTATGTTTACACTGAAAGAACAATTATCGTATAAAAATGCATTAGCTCGCAAATAGCCGGTATTAACAATGTTTTTCTGTAATGTTTGAGCATTCATCAATATTTAGAGCGAGCTGTCTACGTGCTATGCCACACGGGCCTCAGACGTCTACTCGCTAATTAGCGTTATTATCTACATTTACAATTGGATCCACGTCAATAACTCCGTATCCATTATCAGCATTAACCATGGCCACCAGTCAATCTTCAATGGAATTGAAACTGGATACGTATTCCACATCACTACTCACTTATTTGTCCATGTCGCATCTAGCGCGTTCTATTTCGTTATTCATTTCGAAATCAACGTTCATTGATCCGTTAGCTTCTTGGTTTTGAGTTTCTAATAACAGGAAATCAGTAATGTATTGGGTGTTTGTGATCGTGTCTCACTTTCTTGGTAGCGGTGTGTGGTGCATCGGTGATCACGCCACTCTACGTCACCTGACGTGTCTGCAGTTTTTACCGCAGCGTGTTTCGATTTAATTGGCATCAAATTGCTACATATTCTTTGTGCGATCGTTTGCATTGTTTTATGTAAAGTCTATGTTTTAGTCACGACTGGCATTTTGTTAGTGTAATGCCACGATAGTGGTGTTAAGCAACATATCTTGTTATTGATTAGATTTGAGGCAAAACATTGCAAACTACTCAATATAAGTACACTTCGCCGTTCTGCCTCAATCAAGTACAAATATACATATAAATAAAACATACGAATGCTTTATGTTCATGTACCTAAATACAATTGTTTCATTCATGATCCATTCATACCAACTTACTTTTGTTAAAAGCCGTGGTGGTCGAGTGGTTCGAGCAGTTGCCTGCGACGCAAAGGTCGCAAGTTCGAATCCCGACTGTACCAATGAGTTTTTGTGAACTTAAGTACAGTGATTAGTCACACCACGAGCTTTACGGTGAAGGAAAACATCGAGAGGAAACCTGCATACGTCTGAGAAGAAATTCAAAGGCGTATGTATAGTCGTGCTGGAATAACGGCGATGGACTCGCCATCTGTCACGTTGGCACCTGATATACCTCGGCGGAAAGTGGGTGTATAGGTATCACCTATACACCACTGCCTACCCCTTCGGGGACCCTTGTGGGAAGGCGTGAGGATATATATATATATAAGTATATATATATATATAGTACATATATATATATACTATATATATATATATATATATATATATACTTTTGTTAATAATCAATGCATTTTTCCTGGAATACGTCTGTTTGTATATATTTTATATATGTATGTACATGGTACTTCCAACTCAAGCTCACCTAGGCACTTGAGATCTCGGGTTTAATTCCTAGTTCTGGCAAAGATATAAAAGCGTTGTATGATAACAGTACAATCTTGTCACGAGAATCTATATCATTAAAAGTAATTGCCGAATTTGCCGAAGTCTTGCAAGGTCTCACACGATTGCGAAAGTAAATTTGAAATATCAGCTGTTGTGCTCTCGTCTGGGTGCCAATTAGAACACTTGAATTATTAGCATAATTACTAACTAAACACTAATTGGACAACTGTTCACTAACTTGTAAAAGATAAATAATAAATCCGCAACTTTCTCTCAACTCGTAGCAATATTGCATCAGCGAGATATTACTCTCATCGCCAAAGCATTGCGTCACGTGGGTACAATATATACGAAGGAAATATTACTTTATACTTGTTTGAGGAAAATCTGCTTAATACTAGAGTTGGCACCAGTATGGAAAATAGGTAACAATTTATATAACAACCCGTTTAGGTGATTGCACGCATACAGTGGTCCTTGCGCTGGAGTCATTATTTGTCCAAATTGCTAGGTTATGCTCCACTCGATTGTGGCTAGATATTACGGCGCATTGTGTAATGCAGGTCTCTAGGCAATTAGCATCCTGCACCTGGCTCTACGCTAGGCTACCTCATCATGATCTTGTACGATCATCTGATCGTACAAGCACTGAGTGCTCGAGTGGTTCGTGTAGTAGTTTGCAAGGCAGATTGCAGGTTCGAATACCAATGAGTATTTTCCTTTCAAACCGACCCCTTGGAAGACTCTTGTGGCGAATCGAAAAGATAATAAAAGAAAATATGGTGTTGGCTAATATCTTAGAAACTACCAGAGCGGTTGCTATTTCTGGACATTGCTGTCGGCTATCTAATGGACTTCCCATTTCATTAAAAGTCTAAGCGATAATGCAAATTGTGTTTAGATTGACCTAAAAATTGGACCTAGATCCATCACTCCATTTCACCCGCTGAGTAAATACACGGATTTAGACGTTCAATTGTTTAGTCCACGCTGGGATTTGTGAACAATATCGGAGAATTACATCGGATTGCATCTGACAAATGGAAACCTCAATACGCCACTCACATTATGGCTTTTGGAAAATAATGCCTTCTATCCCACGTAATAGCAAATATAAACATAAATAATCATGCCTTCCCACAAGGCTACCCGAAGGGGTAGGCAGAGGTGTGCAGAAAGTACTTACACGCCTCATTCCGGGTGCCTCATCCCCAGAGAGGAGCCAACGTGAATGATGGCGAGTCCATCGCCGCTACTCAAGCACGACTATTCAAACCATTGAATATTATTTTCAAACGTACGTCGGTTTCCTCTCGATGTTTTCCTTCACCGTAAAGCTCGAGACTAATCACTGTACTTAGGTAAAAAACAATTTTTTTTTTACAATCTGGTTTGAACTTGCAACCTTTTTGTTGCAGGCCACCACGGCTCTAGCAAGTATGTGTATGGACGAAAATGTATTCAGAAATCTTCCGTGCTTCTTATACAACAATATATTTAGCTCTATAATTGTGTTCTAACATAAAAGCACGAGCGCTTCAATACATCTATACACGAGGCAGACATATTGTCGCCGGACGAACGTCTTACGTAAGACGCATTCGAGTGTCATATATCGGCTATGACTCTTATTACAACCGAGTAAGGTTCAGTTGTCTGCGATAAGCGGCGACCTCGAGCTATCGCTAGCGACGTCACGTGTTATTGTTGCGTTATCAACAGGATATGTAACTGTTACTTACTTACATGCCTAATCTTCAGTGATATCAGACGCTTATGCCAATTACATTTCGCGAATGCTTCCTTATATTGTCATTTCTGGTTGACTGTTCTTGCACTATATTTCATGAGTCTCTTCCCCTTTCAAAACATGTTTGGGCGCGCCTGTCATTATCGTCCCATCTCTATTGTGCTATATGTAATTTGTTTGCTTTTGGTAAAAACACTACATACTGTACTAGGTTACAGTATATATGTACAATATATATGTATATACAATAGAATCACGCTGACTCCCTCACAGTGTAGGAACAGCCAGTTCTCTCTGGACTTGCAAACTTCTTTTGCTTCATACGACCTATGTTCCATGGGTACATTGAAAAATACATAGCATTCCATTCATACACACATATCATCTATCAGGCCGAGTCTCTAACGAGGTAGGCAAAGAGTATAGAGCGCCAGTTCTCTATACTCAATATAGCATTACTTGCTTATATTTTTAATGTAGGTCATTTGCCGTGCGGTCTCCTTAGAGAGGATCGTTGATCGATAGGATTGACGAGTTGATAAAGATAAGGACAAGATTAAAATCGTTGATGATCAAAGGACACCAAAGTCACATTTCGTGTCTACGTGACATACCTACCAAGCTTGTTTGGCCGAACAAGAATAGCACCAAGCAGCGTCACAAGGGAGGACAAGACAAGAAATGTCCCGCGGCTTGTCGTGAGGTCGTCCATAGGATCAAAAGTAGAACACGCTCGTCAGTACACCGTCGTGTCCCACTACAAAAGTGTATATTGGACGCTCTTTCTACTGCGGCACATATGTTTTGTATTTTCCCCAATATCCTTTGTCTCTTAATTGCTACAGACACTAATCAGAAAACCCACAGTCAGTATAATCGTTTGACAAATCCCTTTTGAAGTTTACATCACACTTGTTTGTTCTTTGTCTTGAATTACTTTTGAAACTATCGTTATGTCATATCGTGTCTGTTGTGTGTCGTGGTTTGCCACCAAAATACAACTACTAAGAACTCGGTTTGACGATTAGGCGAACTCTTTGATCCTGAATATACACACGGTGTATTGGAATGAGGCAAAACATTTCTATTGTATTGGTCCTTGAAGCCAATCGAGATGACATTCAATTATTATCGTAAATTTGAAGAATGTTGCTGCTTATAAAATATATCACAAGTATTCTGTTTGAGCATTGTACAGCCGAATGTGTATGAGGATTTGCATCTCAGACTAGTAACAATATCATTTGGATGCGAGCATTGGTTTAGCCGCGACCAAAACTACGACCAAACTACAACGACCAAAAATAGTTAATCTGCATTTCACGCCACTCTGTCTGTTGTTTGCAGATGCAATGCAATCATTTTTAAAAATAAACTTCACCGGAGATAATAATATCAATGCGAAGTCGCCTGTCGTGTTGGAGCGCACGTACGCAGCTTATTGCTTCCAACGTTTGTGGCTTGACAATAACTGCGAGGATAGCAGGTAGGCAGGAAGGGACTTGCTCCGGGTAATCCCGAGGGCCAAGGATCGTACTACGTTTTTTTCAAGTGTCCATTTTGTTGCTAAGACTTAATGGGAGTTATCTTGTAGAATTTCACAATCTAGTTATAGACAGTGTTGATGATATGGTCCTAATTCAGCTTCCAAGATATGACCCATACATACTAACAGGACAAGTTACATTTTAATGATGCTATCCTTAGGTCAAATTATTGGATAAAGTAACATAGCGGAGAAGACGGCTTTTCCCCCTTGGCATCTTTCAGCAGACATAAGTTATGTTTTTTGCATGTTGTAAAATTACATTCGCAGCTGTTTTAGTCAGACAATTTTTTTGGTACTTACAATGAACTATTTATTATCTTTCCAGCATATTCCTGTTTGTCCGATGTTTCCACCCTTGAGACCCTACAAGGGAGCTCTCGAGTGGTACTTCCGTCCTTTATGCTGCTAGCTAGCATGGGAATTTTCACATTAAGTTGGATGCATTATTACGAAGAAATTATAAATCCTTATATATTTCAATGCATTCATCATGGTTCCACTGCTGTCACATATATATAGCCTTATGAAGTTAATGCTTATAATAATATCACGAAATAAATAACAGTAACATATCGACCCAGTTCCTGGGGAGGCTCAGTGGCGGACAAAGGGCAATAAAACCTATTTCATGGTTTTACTACAAAAACTTGCCTCGGGGCCAATGATAGAGGCCAAGATTACATAAATCTTATTCGTAACTTGTAATATGCAGGTCGGTCGGCAGGTAGGGAACTATGTATTGGTGCAAGTAGTGCAGTGGAGTGGATGCAGTAGCCCAAGTTGACTGTGACCTTCAGATTTATTAAAATACAATTCTCTTAAAATCAATGATTTCTTTCTCTATGAGTAGGTAACACTTGGTTACATAATTGATTACGTTGATAAGCAAAAGATAGGAATGTACTGAAATTGCGTTAATATGCTAACATCGCTTATCATCTACCTACTTCAATAATAACCGTGATTTAATGTAACATTTTCTTCACATCGTTTAGTACTTGTCCTACTGCTCACAAACTAACTGTATTATCACCCCACACGGTCCGTTCACCCTCGCCGCCATCTCTTTCCTACACTACCTATTGGCCAGCCCTCTCGTTCTCACGTTACTGACGATCGTCACGTAGGCAAAACTTGGCAACTGAATTTTATTATCTCGTGTTAGATCAGAATTAGTCATAGCACTGTTTTTCCACTATTGGCTACTGATTAATAATAACATGTTATTTAATAAAACATACTATTGAGTAAAAACTTTTTAATTTAATGGAATGTCACAATTTGTCATTAAATAAAATACCTTGCGATGAATGTATTAATTACTCACAAGTCTCGAATTTAAATTATAATGCGATCAATTTAAAAACTAGTTGCAATCAAATATAACCACATATAATATAAAATACACAGCAGTGGCGAAGCGTCCTTAGAACACGATTCCTACCGGCTTCCCTTGGCAGATTCGCGCTCATATACGACTATTCTATGTAGCCATAATATCGCAAGAGACATGATTACATTGCGCCCTTTGTAAGAATATTCTCCAATATGCTCGATACAAAAATGCAATGTATGTGAAATCGCGCAAACGCCCACATACACGATTTCACGTAGTAGGCGGCTGGGGAACTCGCTCATAATATTGGGAATTCAAATAGTTAAAATGTAGGCAATTCACGCACACATAGACAATACAACCACATCCAACCATTCGTCGATATAACAGCGATTATAAGCCGATCTCAGATAGCCTCCAATCTTTATTTGTTATGTGTTAAGGTTTCGTTTCGCTTGAAAAGTTTCCTCCAATCAGAGCAATTCAAGAGTCAATCAAATCAAAGTCAATCATTGACCTCACCTAGCCATTATTTCGCGCGTATTTGCACGGATTGTTTTGTTATGCTAATTTATCTATTGTAATATGTGATAAGCTTGATTGTGTTGTGGTATATGGTTTAAAAAAAACGAAAGTAGTGAAATTTTACTTGCCAAGTGTTGTCACAGTGTTTGTTTTGTTTCACCGTAAAGGTTTGTTTGTTTATTTTTGTTTCTTGTCGTCACGTAGTCTGTTAGGTTAGAAATGGCGGCGTTAATACAAATAGGTTGTTGTCTTACAGATTACCTATTAAATGAGTTAACTTCGTTCTCAAAACAATCTTTCGAAAATAAAAAATATATCATTAAACATGGACGGGCTCGTCCCGATATGAAAATTGATTATAGACGTAAGGATGGGTGTTTCAAACATTTCACAGTTCTATGTATGATAAATACGATTGGATAACCGGCAGTTGAAAATTACATAAGTTATTTTGCTTTCCATGTCATGTCCATGTTATTTTGTTTTTCGGTTTGTAGTATAGAAAAATAAATACTGCGGTATTCCTGCTGGTATTTGTTTGTGATGATGATGCTGGCAAGTTAAGTTTCACTTATTTTAGTTCTTTTTTTGGCTGTATATTTATAACCCCCGTGTGAGTGACGTGTGCTTTAAAACGGCTTTTTAAAGCCACTTTTATCATACTCGACATGCACTGTTCACATGATACCAGTAATGTCATGTATGGTGAAGGTGGTGAACACTAACAACTGTACAGCAAGCATGTTCTGTCGCATGGAAAAATTGCATACAATGCAACGCAAGCACCATACATAACATTTCGCCGTAGTTTTGGGAGGTGAACTAACACACTAATATATGGTATGTAATTTATTGCATTTTTTTTTTACAAGTTAAGATATGACGTTTTGCTTATTCACGCGTTAGCAATTTTTTTGGTCCGGCTTTACCTTTCTTTTTTTTCACCCCACGCCACTGATACACAGTTTTATTTGGTATCGCTCCCGCTGTCGGACTGGCTGACACGGCCCTCGTGACCCTCGTGACCCTCGCTGACAGCAGACGCGATCAGAGCAACTATCTTCGGTTGTATCATGAGCGCGCTCTGTGGCGGCAGCACCCGCAGCAGGGAAGCTATATAGCTGCCGAACCTCTCGAAGTGGTCGTTGGACCTCGACAATAGCTCGTTCATTTGCGACGAAATATCCTTCACTGAGTGGCACATGAGCTTCTGCTCAAAGTCTGCCTCCCGCCGGGCCCTCTTGGAGGCCTTGCGCGCCGGGGCCGCGGGCTCGCGGTAAGCGCGCGCGGGGCCGTAAGTAGGGTCATCGTGCTCGCTGCAAGAATTATCCGTGTATTGCGAGCCAGCGAATTCAACAGCCGCCGGATTTGCCATTTGAATCCATTCTTCGACATCTTCCATTTCCGGCTCCTTTTTAATGAACTCCTGTTGCAGTGGTAAACAGTAATTAATGCTAATACTAATATTGTACGAGTCCTGCGTAGGCGGTATGTAGGCACGAGCATACTTACAGTGGAGTCCGAGGAGGCGGCCGTCGTGGAGTGGGCGCGCGACTGATGCGTCTGGTGCAGGTGCGGCCGCAGGAACGAGTCCATAGTGGAGAACCAGAACACGCGCGGCTTGTACACCTCGGCGGAGTCATCCAGCGAGCTCTCACTGTGCGCTATCTTCTTCAGCTCTTGGCAGTACGAGTTGCGCAGATTTTTAAATTTGATCATGACATGCCTCGCCCCGAAGTGCCTGATGTTGAGCGCCTTGGCGATACGGTCGGCCGCCTCGGCGCGCTTGGCTTTATTTTTGTACTCGTTCAGTTGCGTGTTCCAGAGACACTCCTCCTGGGCGTACAGCTCGACCAGTCGCAGGGTTTTCTCATCGCTGATGCGGAGAATTGAGTTCTGTGTTTTTTCCGAGTCCATATTGTGATATTTTCCGGGCGTGACGACGCGACGCGCACTCACGTCGCTCGCTCACGGCGCACTGTGGCGTGGCGTGGCGTGACGTAGCGTGGCGGGGGGGCCTCACGCCCGCGCGGCACGGTCGCACCTTTTTTGCTCGCCGCTCTATCTTGTAAGCTTGGCTTCACTCGTGGCTTTATTTACTACAAAAGCGTGGGGTTGTAAGGCTGACTTAGCGCGGCGCACATTATTAAATTATTATATCAATCCACGTTAGAACATTTTGTTTTCTTGAGTATTCGTCAAGAGTACGAGTACCATGACGAATACTACACGTGATGATAATTATGTATGTCACCATAATGTTGTTTAAATATCTTAAGGCTTGATTTAAGGTTTTGTTGGTAAGGCTTGATCACTCTTCTGGTGGGTGAAGCCAATATGGTAATATCGTTAGTAGGCAGCCTTATAGTGTGCTCCGACGTCACTTACGAAGTCCCTGATCTTATTTTCCTTATAATACTTATAATAATTATAGTTTTTGACGGCGCAGCATCCTATTGTCTTTACAATCAAAAGCATATTATAGTTTTAGCACGGTAGAATTACCTTCCCAAACTCTACGTACATAGGTATAGCACCCACTTCTTGCCGGAGATATACCTTTTAAGGTGTTAACGTGACGCAAAAAATGTCCATACGTCTTTTAAGTTCTCAAACGTAAAAAGTATAAATATTTATTCGGCGAAATGTAGTTGTTACCTCTACTTAACTCATATATAAATACCCATTACATCAAATAGATTCCAAAGGAATTGCTTAAGGTTTGAAACTAATTTCAAATTATCAATTGATTAGATTATATTTTATATGAAAGTGCTTTCAAATTGTCGGCATCTCGCCGGATGTGAGCCGTGGGTGTCACACCACTTGCACGCGGGGGATTGATCATTGTGAAGAATTTGTAAGTAACTTGACAATATTATTTGAAAGATAATATGTTACAGATAGTCTAAACCTTTCCTGGTAAAACAAAACTCAACTGTGACTCCCAGTCTAAGCAAATTATATTCTACAAACAATACATTCTGTATCCCGCGGTTAGCGTGTTAATGTCATGAAAATTTTATTATACTTATATACAATACAATTAAAAGTAGCCAATCTTATTCTTTATAACATTTACTCAAAAACGTTGAAATATACGTGAAAATCACGCCAAAATCGGTCCAGCTGCTTCGGAGATTAGTCTGAACAAACATACAAACTAAATATGAGTAAATCCAATTATTGTTATCATCTCATTTTGTTACCAATACCGTAAATTCTTTCATATACATTTAGTATCTGGCGCTGTATAATCTCTGCCTACCCCGTTAGGTACTCGGCAGATATATGTAAATGTATGTATGTACATTAAGGATAAAACTGTTCATATTTTAATACTACAAACAAACACTTACTCCTATAGTTTATATAGCAATGTAGTTTGGTAAGGATGATACATTCTGATCAATGATCTCATGCAGATGTGTAAATCATTCTCAAAAGTCAACCGCTCGCGCATTGCCAACACGGCATTGTTATCAGTGATAAGATAGCGGCGACATGCATGTGTCGCTCGGCTGGCAGACTACTCGGCACCTCACTCTGCCAGCTGGCAGCCACGCGAGTTATTGCATCACCTTCTCAGTATTTTGCGCTTTCACAGTTTTTATTTAGTTCAGAAAACTTAACAGGAAAATGGTTTTATTTTCATTCTGTTATTCATTTGGAACGCAAGACAATAGGAGTCAGAGTTATAACTTTGGCGTCTTATTGCCTTGTGTTCGCACCATCCATCCTTAGGTATGCTTGCAGTCGTTTGTTCTGGTTCGTAAATATATGTCGACTGTTGATTTGTTTAAACAATTAATTATATATAATATATATTAATCAATAGATGCTATGAGTTTAAGTTTAAGAGAGCAGGGCACAGTGCGATTTTAACGTCAATATTGGAGTAACCCAGCTAGGGGAACCTGCGCCAGAAGATCGCAGACAAATGACACTGCTTATGAGTATTGTGGTGTTCGCGTATTGTCTGCGGCTTGAGCTACGGTAGCTGTTTAACTTCAGATGACCTACATGCTTGCATGTCACCTTTGTAGCATAATACACATACACATAACATCTCTCTCAGATATATATAAAGAGTTTTAAATCTGCTCAGCACTAGGTATTATTTCAAAGCCATTTCCGTCACGAGTATATTGGCAACTGATGTCAAGTAGCTTAACCTTTCACTTATATTGTTTAAGCTAATGAACACAGTTCATCACCGGATTTTCCTACTGATGGAAACGCGCCGGTTTTTTGATCAACATTTTACGAACAACAACAACTGCTAATGAATAAATATTCATGAATGAGTAATGAGAACCTACCTAATTAAAATTTGTTGAAATTTGGCATAACGTTTAAGGAAAGCTGAGTTACACGTGCCAGCTCGCGGCACAGTTGTCAGCCAAGTTAAGCAAGTCGCTCTCAAACTTCAGCCCAACTGGTATTTCGTTCACGTGGCAGGCAGTCCCTTTGCGCCTAAAGTCTCACAAGCGATGCTGGGATTCGTTTCAGCATTAATTAAACTCTCTACGGGAGTATATCTGAAGCATTGGAATACAGGACTTTCTGAAATATGCTAATAGCATTTCTGATTTCCAAAAGTCATGAAATTACGGCGAGTGGTATTGACCGTGATGACGTCATCAACTTTCCGACAATTAGGCACACAAGGTTTACAGCGCATAGTTTGGTTTACAAAGAGCTGGCCTCCTTATCAACAGCTATCAGGCAAACAACATCGTACGAGCTCCAACAGTCGATAAGCTCCGGGAAATGGTGTTAAGTTTCCTTTAACTAGTCTTATCTGGCTCACTCACACCCACTTGCCACTCATGCAGCTGAGAATATGCGGTTTCGGAATAGAGTTTATTTGCTATCTCCAGGGAGATTGGAGTTTCGAAATTAGAAGAAGGTATTTAAGCTAAGGAGAAATCAGTACGATGTCTCGTGTGTCCACTGCAATCTGATGATGGAGTTATAATGATAATATACAAGTGGCGTATTCAATCTATTTCACATCGAAACTATCAGATGTTACCAGCACGGCAATGCTGGTAACTTCTTGGTGTCTGATTTAGATTAGCGTCTTTTAGATATGGGCATTTGTGAGATTTTCCACACTTTTTACCCCAATCAAAGGCAAGGCATATTTCATCACATTATTATCGCAAACTATGAAATCCACGCAAGAAATATATAGAGCAATGATCGCGGATATTGCATGCGCTTCTCAAATGTAGGCAATGTGAACAGCCGTGAATCATCACTGAAATTATTGCCCATGTGCACGGTGATAAGAAAAGTAATGGCTGATGATTCATCATTTCGCTCCGATTGCTGGCTGACGAAATTAACATATTTCTTGCCATTAAAATTATACTTGAACGGTGTCAGTAAATCCTAACCAACTACCAACCAAATCCAACTAAAATGTGTGTGTGTGTGTGTATTATGTGCCGAACACACACACACACACATTTCAACCCCACGATTCCGTCACGAACTGTTTGTTGCTAAGCGACGACGTCGTGTGTAGTGGTGAGTTAGCTGTGACGTCACAGCACGTGGTGAACGTTCTAGACTGGTCGGGGCCTGTTCAGTGACCAACAGTGGGGCGTTATTGTGCAATCGAGTGCATTTACTGCAAGGGCACTGCGCGCGCGTGAATCATTACATATCGTTACTCGTATGTGCGCATCGTGTCGGACTATTTAGTTCTAATGTTTGCAGTTTATTAAATTTTCCATTCACTCATTTATAGAGGGTTAGCTTTGGGGGTTGCTTAATGTTTTAAGAGCATAGATATTAGCAAATGTAAAATATCCTTCATAGTTTTGGGAGATTTGAAATCAAACCCACCCAAATGTTACCGAAATGTGTCCTGCATTCTAAGGGCTACTCAACCATTCGTCACTATTGATGACGCAATAACTACCGTATGTCGTCAGACGTAATAACTACTGTTCTTCGTTGTTCATTAGTCGGAGCGGAGCTAATTCCAAATATACATATATATATATATTCTGAATACTACTACGGAATACTAGGTTTGCAATATTTATTATTGTTCCTGATATTTTCTTTGCCACCGCACGCAGTACCACAATACTAGACCTAAAAACTATGCTTATTTTAGAAAAAAGTCTCCCAAACGACACGCTGGGCAAAAGATTTCAAGCCTTGACAGGCTTCAAACAATAAAAACTTATTATTCAAGCATATAAAGTGTTATATCAGACCTCATTAACATGAGTTTACGGTTCATAAAGAGCAGTCGTAAACCACGTTAATTAAACGGCTCGGGTATGAGGAATGTACTCACAGGGTGTGCGTGTCAGTCATATACAGGGGTTGTGGAATGTGTGACGTCATAAAGCGTGCGCACACCTGGCTGGAAATCCGCGAATCATGCGAATGATTGTCGGGTTGAGCAGAAGGGCGGGCGGGCGGCCTTGCAGAATGAGCGTTGAACATTGCTTCACTGACACTTGCTACTCTACAGTATGTGTATTAATGTATGTATTTATAAACACACATACATACTATCACGCCGAGTCTCTAACGGGGTAGGCAGAGAGTATCTCAGGTATCACTAGAGGTATGTAAGTCTAGAAAGAGTTCTCCCTAGACTTACATAACTCTTTAATATAAATATTATAAATGCGTTAGTAACAAAGTTTTCATATATTATTTCCGGATATAGAATATGTTTTATTTCCGAAAAAATTGTTGCCAATAAAATCAAATTTCACACGGGTTACAGCTAGTAGTAATATTTACCATATTAATGTTGTGGAGATATACATCATGTTTTTTAATATACCGCGCTAATCTCAGGAACTAAAGCTCCATTTTGAAAAGATATTACTGCTTTATAATCAGTTTATTATCATCATACCCAAAGAAGCGGAGCTGACAAGTTGGGGTGAACCCGCGAGGCATAGCTATATTATTACACATATATACATATAACGCCGAGTAGGCAGAGATAGTGCAGCGCCTTGATTGGTTATCTCATATGATCGATAGAACACGATTGAGCGTACATTTCCATTCTTAGAACTATATCGGCATCCAGTTTTGCCAGAGATATGTCATAAGCCAACGGATATTTGATCGCATGGTCCTGAATGATGGTCCGTCTGGACGATGCTCAGCCCCCAAAGCCGCTAAGATGTAACACCCAGGATTATTTTAACGAATATCACAATTACGTATTAAGGCGCACATAACATTTTTACGAGCGCGGTTGTATGTCCTCAGAGAATGTAATTAGTCTTGAAACGAAGAGCTTACTGTTGTAATCACCCCGAGACACGGACTTGAATCCCTCGAGCCCTAAATTAAGGACACAAGGCTATGCACACACGTAAGCATTACAGAAGTTACCTTCCTTCGACACTTACAGTGAAATATTGCAGTCTGTCTGTCATTGCCTAAAGGTACCTCGTAGAAGATCGCAGCTGCCTCACTCGTCTGTGGGGGTGTTTCAGCGGGAAGGAAATAAGTGCCAGGGTTCTTGCACAAGTATTTAATCTTTTTTTAATTCCTGTCTTTCTTCTCCTGTCTTTTAAGGGTTCTCATAAAGTATTGTGTACAACACAACAACTAGTTCTGACGTAATTAAAAGCATTGGAACATGTAGTTGTAGAAAGCGATGTCTCCTAACAGGCATCACTTCCTTAAAAATAGAATGCGCTCACTAGATTAATAATATGTATGTCATTATTTGGGACTGAAAGATGTTTTAAGATAAAAGTAAGAAAAAAGGTAGTATTATTATTCCAATTGGAGATTGTCAAGCCATACATATGTTTTATTGTTTCATCCCAGTCTAAATCGTCAATCTATCAATAACGGTGCTTGGTGATGGACAGATTTATTAAAATGTTTAGTTTGAGATTTCTAATTCGTAAGGCGATTTTTACCAACTACAAGTATAGAGAGCTGAACGAGCGATGTTGCATGGAACTTTCCACTCCACAATCACGAAACGGAACTCGCCTTAGCAACAGCGCGTTTACACGTATGTACATACATATTATGTAGGTACATAGTGGCCGTCCGTCCGTCATCGGTGCAGTTTACAAAACATTGGTACCGAGAACCGCGTGGCTGGCCGTAATAGCTTGGGGCTACTGTTCATCGATTAATTACACGTGGAACGTTAAGAATATTCCAGAAAATGTGCACATTCAAATTCTTACCGCTATCCTACCGATACAAAGTATAAAGTCGTGGTGGCCGAGTGGTTCGAGTAGTCCCCTCAACAAAAGATTGCATGTTCATACCCGTGGTGTACCAGTTTTGACGGGTATGAAACTTTGAATTAAACTACAGTGATTTTTTTTTTATACCCCTTGGGTGGCAAACAAGCATGCGGTCCGCTTGATGGTAAGCGGTTACCGCCGCCTATGGACGCTTGCAACACCAGGGGTATCACTTAGGTTTATTAGATTATTAGGTCACGACCTTTACGGTGAAAGAAGACATCGAGAGGAGCATACGTGTAACGGCGATGGACTCGCCATCTTGACACCTAAAATATATCTCCGGCGATAAGCATGTATGGGTCACTCTGCCTACCGCTTCCAGGACCCTTGTGAGTAGGCGTGAGGATATATTATTATATAAAGAGTATTCTAAATAGCCCAACACCTGTGTACGTTATCATATACACACTTCATAGACATGTGACTGTTTAGTCGTGTGTTTAACACAATAATAATGCATTTTTACTACTTTAAAATAACAAAAATAATCATGAAACTTTCTCTGAATATCTTTATGTAATTAAAATGGGAAAATAACTCACAATAACTCACAATAACTCACAATAACTCACAATAACTCACAATAACTAACAAAAATGCTTTTGTTTCGGAGTCCTGAGTGACTCACGTATAGAAAGACGGTTGGTGTCTTCAACATATCTATATATTATGACGAAATTTTAAATCCGTTGTATAACTGGATGTGAATCACACGTTTCAACGGCTTTAACGTACCTTTTTTTATAATTTAATTCGTATTGGTATAAATAGATTGTAGCCACTGCCTGACATACTGACGTCATTAGGGTTATCTTAAAGCGATAAATATGGCGAACACTGATACGGTGATCGTAAGCGCTTACCGCAATTAGTCTAACGCTAATCGGGTGGTTTTTTTATTATCCTATATATCCACGTCTACCCACAAGAGCCCCGAAGGGATAGGCGGGGTGTAGGTACTACCTAAAAAACTTGCCTTCCACTTTCCGCCAGAGACTTATTTAGGTACCAACGTGACAGATGGTGAGTCCTACATTGGTCCTACGCCGTTGTTCAAGCATGTCTATACATACATACGCCTTTAAATTTCTTTTCAAAAGGGTACAGGTTTCTTCAGGTGTCACTAATCACTGTATTTAAGTTCATAAAAACTTATTGGTACAGTCGGGATTGGAACTTGCATATATGATGCACACACTTGAATATTTTTCTGGTGGGGTAGCTAGCATCCTTACCAATCCCGGCATACCATCAGGTGGAACGAATGTATAACAACTAAGTGATATACAAAATAACCCTATCAAGTCTCTAGACCCTCGCAGACGGTGAACAAATATGCTCCTAATTTTGTTGTGAGTACGGGCGCTCTCATAATAACCTCAAATACGTAGACTGACCACTAGACTAAGCGGGCGTCAAGATAATAGACTTATTAATTACCCTATTGGGTACTTGCGGTGGAATAAATAGATAAGTCATTGAACATGATAACACTTATCGGCGCTTATAATAATTCCGTGAACTTTACTGCCCCCGCCGCTAGAGAACCAGTTACGCGATGCTTGTAATGACATGTGATTGGATGATTTCACTTTTGTATTTACTAGTTGTATCCCGCGGTTTCATTCGCATAAAAATTACACATACGCTTTATATCCTCACGCCTTGCCACAAGGGTCCCCGAAGGGATAGGCAGAGGTGTATAGGTAATACCCACACACCCACTTTCCGCTAGAGATATATTTTAGGTGCCAACGTGACAGATGGCGAGTCCATCGCCGTTACTCAAGCACGACTATACATACGCCTTTGAATTGCTTCTCAGACGTATGCAGGTTTCCTCTCGATGTTTTCCTTCACCGTAAAGCTCGTGGTGGGACTAATCACTGTCCTTAAGTTCAGAAAAACTCATTGGTCATTCAATAAAATTTATCTCCAAAAGAAATATGTATCTTCAACGAAATAAATACAATGAAAAAAATTGCTATTGAATGTCGTATTTCCTTAAAGGTATAAATAAAATGTAGGCTTATTTAAATACCCTACGTGACACGTGATGTGGTAACTTCCGAGGTTGGCCCTCACCTGCCCTCCACGTCACACATCTCAGTGACGTCATAAAGAGATCACTTGGTCTTCAATGCCTTTGTCTGTAGATCACGCGACGTGCACACGTCAGACGCATCACGTAGACACTAGGTTTGCTAGGGACTATGTTTATAGTCTATGTATGTACATAAATAGCATCATTTGGTCCTAGCTGGGATAGACCAGCCCACCTGGACCAAATGCCTTATTGTGCACACGCTATCTATACCTATACATATAGAGCCATAGAATGGATGAGCATGATTAGAAATAGATTTTGACTAGACGGCAGGTCTCCGCCAACTTTAAGTACACAGAAGCCTGCTGTGAGTGGGAGCCACGGGTGGTGACAACACTAATTAGTATTTCCAAACTGTCAAGTTTAATATTCGATAATTATCGAAAAAAATAAACAGCGGTTATTTTCCAATACTCATTAGAGATGAATAAATTGTGGCATCGGTATTATAATAATGGCGGGTGCCATTAAGCGCCCGATAATTGTAGCGACTACGTGACTGTCCCCTTGTTCTCAACTTCCAACAATACAACGCGTTTGGCACATTATACCTACACTTTGTACACGATCGACCTCATTATGATTACTTTTATACCAAATTAGACCAAAGTATGCTAACTTGTTTACTTTTCTGAGGAGAAAATTACTTTACGTATGATATTTTACGAAATACCGATATGATATGGGCGTCAGTGGGTAGTTGGATCAAAGCATCGTCTGTTACTCCCCAAACATGATGAACCTATTTAAAGTATGACAGATTTACCTTAAATGCCTTACATTAAACGATTAATGTGTGAAATCTTCTACACATGCATTGTTGATATCTTAAGACTGGCCTAATATTGTGGTAAGGAAACATTGCGACACTTTGTATTAATTAGCCTTTGCTAAGGTCCCCGTATGGGTACGCAGAAGGTGTAACTTCATCTTCTTTTCACCCGAGGTAATCTTATATATAAGTGCCAACGTGACAGATTCTAATGCCCTTTACGGCATTGAATTTAATTTCAAATGTATGCAGGTTTCCATACTTCCATGTGTAAAGAAAACTCGTTGGTGCAGCCGGGGCTAGAACTTACAATCTTTGCATTACACGCGACTCGAACCACTCGGCCTCACGGCTGCTTAAGACTCTAACCTATTAGAATCTCTATGTGTACGACCTATAAGGGAATCTTTTTATTAAGGCCGATTCGAATCCCAGCCTTAATTGTAAACTCTCATTACAATAATCGCAAGTCATTTTCCAATTTCATCATATCGACGTAGCAACAGCGGCGCGATAGCGATCAGTAACTCACCGCGGTTGCGGTTCGATTCCCAGCGGACGTGAGCGACGTGACTGCTGCACTTAGCAACCGATTAGCGCTTGCATCACTTTTTGTCTAGATTTTTCATATTAAGTCTGAATAACATTATCTACGCTCTGTTTCACGTCAAGATTTAGAGGTTATGAAATAGATATTTAAATAATTGGTTATTCATATCACGCGAATTGAGCATTATGGCAACTTACACTTTGTTTGAGAGGTTTCTTTCTAAAGTTGCTTTCCCATAAAGGTCCCCGAAGGGGTAGGCAGTGGTGTGTAGGTAGTACCCACACACCCACTTTCCGCCAGCGATACATTTCATACTTAAGAAAATATTTTTCCATTCCAGGAAGCTTTTTATTATCAAACTTATCACAACTTACCACCCACGGGAAAGGATAAGTACTACATATGTATTATCACATTTTTAATATAATACTATTTAGTACGTGTACTAAATATGTATATTATATTAAAAATACATACTAGTATTAGTGTATTTTATAATTACTTTCAGTATCCAAATCTTACCGATATGGCTGCCTGCACCCGATATGGCAATAAACAAACACTTGAAATATAGTTTTGTAATGTGTACAAGTCCGTACGCACTTCCGTTATGACACTCGCTCACCATAACTTAACCCAACTTAACCCGACTTCATAATTATAATGGCACATATTGCGCCAGAGACAAGTTTGTGCATAGAGAGGCAGTCTATGAAATAGCTCATTACTCACTACACATTCCTTCGTCCTTAATATATTGCCTTGTGCCCGTGTGAGATTCACCGGCCGCCTTTCTCATCAACCAATCGGAGTAGCTTCAATTAAAACACCAATGGTTTTATTAGGTAAACTAACCCTTAGGATATAAATATCTTCACGTCTTCCCACAAAGATACCCGAACGAGTAGGTTGACAGATGAAGAGACCATCGCGGTTTCTCAAGCATAACTACATATGCACCTTTTGAATTTCTTCTCAAACGTATGCAGGTTTCCTCTCCATCTTTTCCTTCACCGTAAAGCACTAGAGATGAAGAAAGGCATGTTACGTTGGTTTGGACACATAGAAAGGATGAGTGAAGAAAGATTGACGAAACAGATATACAAAGCAAAAGTGTGTGCAAGAAGAGGCAGAGGAAGGCCACGTTCCTACTACCTGGATCAAATCGGACTCTCAAGGACGGGAACGTCAGTTGACTCGAAAACGACGAGCATGTATGAAGAGACTGATGAATGTGGACGAAGCGAAAGAGGTATGTAAGTCGAGAGAGAACTGGCGCTCTATACTCTCTGCCTACCCCGTTAGGGACTCGGCATGAATATAAATAGGTATGTAAAGCACTATGGGAAGTTTATGGGATTGAGGGGACTTCTAGTTTGTTCAAGGGCTCCTTCTTCCGTGTTTGCATGTTGCCAGGTGCGAGCGACACTTTGGTAGCGACATGCCCACGATGCCCGCCCACGCACAAACTTAGGAATTAGCGTTACTATGTAATCTGCTAAGTTTGTTGACCTTAAGTTAAGTTGTGTAACTTTCATGCCGTGGAGAGTCGTACCCCCAGTGTGGCTTGACGAGAATGTTTGTACACTTTGGATGAATATGTAGTTTAAGACGTTAACCTGAATAATCTAAGTAAAAAAATATTTTGCCAAATTCAAGTCCATACCTCATGTGGTTTTTGCGATAATTTTGATTAACAATCATATATATATATACATCGGGGGAGAAGTCAACTTGTTCACGTCCTATTTAATGCTAACAACAGCCGTCCTTGGATCAAGAACGTCACCAGCATTGAGGTCGAGTGTGACAACCCTTAAGAAAAACTACCAGCATAATATGCTTGTCTGCAGTTTGACATTAAAGTAAGTAATATTCGTTATATCGCATACGCCGGTATAATTGGTAGCACTTACTCCATATGCAAAGAAACTGGTTTACCAGTCAATCGACTTCAAACTTAAGTATCGAAGCAATAAGGTTAATTTCCATCCGAGTCCATAGCACAATAGTTAACCGTTAGTACCGCTAACTGCCTACAATGCAACCTTTTATAGAAGTGAGCACCTTCTGTAAATATTTTTCAAAAGTAGGCAGTCATTTTCATTAATTAGACCCTTGCGTTCAATGCCCACGCGAATTTGCGCTTCATACATAATTATTATGAAGAACAGAGGGTACTGTTGAAAACACACGAGTGAACTACTTGAGTCTCCTCTCTTTTCTCATCTCTCCTCGTCTCCTCTATCTCTCCTGGGCACAGCTATCCTCTTCATCAGATCAGCAAGACGTGAATGTATGCAGTTACGTGACGACCATGTGGTCCGGTAGTCAGAGCTGGCGAAGCTTAAGGTTACGCATTTGATTCCAGCTGCGATTTGGACCTGTATTTATATAATAATAATAATATATCCTCACGCCTTCCCACAAGGGTCCCCGAAGGGGTAGGCAGAGGTGTATAGGTAATACCCACACACCCACTTTCCGCCAGAGGTATATTAGGTGCCAACGTGATAGATGGCGAGTCCATCGCCGTTACTCAGGCACGGCTATACATACGCCTTTGAATTTCTTCTCAGATGTATGCAGGTGATGAGGAGAGCCGTGGTGGCCGAGTGGTTCGAGCAGTTGCCTGCTACGCACAGGTCGCAAGTTCGAATCCCGACTGTACCAATGAGTTTTTCTGAACTTTAGTACAGTGATTAGACACCACGAGCTTTACGGTGAAGGAAAACATCGAGATGAAACCTGTATACGTCATTTTTTATATTGTATTGCCAGTGTATCGCGAGACAAGCGCGTGGCAATAGTGAAATTACAATTATCTAAAAAGTTTTCTTGTCGTTCGGTAAACACATTGAAACCTCATAGGTAAGTATTCATTTGTAACCTTGGCAACAATACAATGAGCTTAGGATCAACGTGACATGTACCCTAATGATACTAAATGCGCCAATAGGCTAGGCTGCCTGCACGCTCTCGATTTTATTACTGTTAAGTTTACATGATATGCGTGATGATATGTAAGTATATTTTAATATATAGGTCTTTTAGTGTATGTTTAACATTAACTCTTTCCCTGCCTACCCCATTAGGGACTCGGCGTGATGATATGTAAGTATATTTTAATATATAAGTCTTTTAGTGTATGTTTAACTTTAACTCTTTTCGAAAACCATGCAACTATATTGCTCATTTATCTGTAGTTAAAATAACAGAGGATGGAATAAGCATTTTTGTATTAAGACAAGCACTCGGAACCGACGAGTCTTTATGATGAGAACGTGGATGAAGAGGTATGTAATTTTAGAAAGAATTTACGCTTTACTCTCTCTGCCTACGAGAGTCTTGGCGTGATGATATGTACCTATATTTATTGAAACCACAAACAACGCTTTCTTAGCCTTTTTTACACAAATTTCATCAGTTTTTCCGTTCCGTTTCCGTCCGTTCACGTGCGCCTTTAGGAATATTAGTGAGGGATTAACGCAGCCCTCCCACACACACACAGCTATCCGCGAGACTCTAAATACTTAGTACCTATATTATACTCGAGATTACAAGTTCTTGCTTTTATAGAGACAATTGTATAATGGCGTCGATGATTGATGTCGTTATGTTTTCTATATACAACACAAGCTGTACATCGCGACTTTCACAATGCGGGTGTTTTTAACTAACATTATTTCATATTATTTCATATTTCATATCAATATTTTTTTTAACTAACAATATATATTTAGCAAGCTTAGCATTCGTACATACATACATACACATCATCACGCAAAGTCCCTAGCGGGGTATGCAGAGAGTATAGAGCGCCAGTTCTCTCTAGACTTACATACTTCTTTCGCTTCGTCCACATTCATCAGTCTCTTCATACATGCTCGTCGGTTTCGAGTACTCTTAACGTTCCCGTCCTTCAGAGTCCGATCTATTTGATCCAGGTAGTTGGAACGTGGCCTTCCTCTGCCTCTTCTTGCACACACTTTTGCTTTCGTTTTTTTTTTCATTCGTATATTTATTAATAAAATATCTGCTGTCTGTTTGTTCCTACTAATCTCTGAAACAACTGAACTGATTATAACGGAACTTTCACTAGCAGATAGTATGTATTATATGGAGTAACATAAATTCCTTGTTTATTTTGTATATAATATGTATTAGCACATCTGATACTGACGAATCCACGGAACACAGCTATGATCAAATAAAGACACATTTCGCGCAGCCTTACGAGCCAAAGAGTTAATGTTTGGAGAAAGTGCCACATTTGTGGTAAAGTATATATATATATATATAAATAAGTATGTAAGTTACCATCACGTAATAATTGCATTATATGGTAGTGTCGCCTGGTCGTGAGCTAACTTATAGCTCAATCTGTTACCACATCAGGTTGCGAGTCTTAATGGACTCTTAGATACATTTACTTTCATTGAGTAACCACCGAATTACCAAGATTTCTCATACAGCCACCATGTTCCCGTAGTATATTATATACTCTAGTACGTGGCTGATATATATCTATCATGAATGGGAGCATATACAACAACAAGCCTTCGTTCAAAACCCATTTAACCATATTTCAGAGCCTCCCTTTGATAATAATAATAATAATAAATACCTGGGACAACCACACAAATTGACCTACTCCCAAATTAAGCAAAGCTTGTGTTATGGTAACTAGGCAACGATCTATTTACTTATATAGATAGATATATACATAAATACATAGGACATCCAAGACTAAGGTACAAATACTCGTGTTCATCACACAAATACTTGCCCACAGCGGGATTCGAACCCGCGACCTCAAGTTTCGCAGTCAGGAGCTCTAACCGCTAGACCAGACGGCCGTCTGTCGATAATGTTGTCATTGGTTATCTTTAGCGCTCGGAGTACCTACTCATCACAAACGAGGATGACAACTACCCAGGTACTTGGATGGTGTTATATAGCCATAAGTATAAACTGACGTATTTAATTTCAGCTGCCTTGGGCAGTACCTCCACGGTACAAAAGTTAGCAAGCAGAGGTCTCAAGTTGGTTCTTGGCGAGTAAGGTTCCCAGAATTATTTTCGGCATGGATATACCTGCAATAGGGCCTGATTCTATTTATGCTGCCAGCACAGCAATTCCCCTCAAAATAAGGCAACCGCTCAACATGTAAGTATAACTCGAGCCAACGTACCGTGAATAGAATAGAAGTATTATTAATTCATTAATACATCTGTCTACTACATAATGGGGTCCTGTTTCATCGCCGAAGGGGACCCGGCCGACGATCGAACGCGTGTCCGTTGAATGATAATAATTTTAGAAAATAATAGATTCGCACAAACTTTTTATTGGCAGTGTCCCATCCATACTATTCATACAACATCCATCCATCACAGGTCCACCAAGTATTAACAGGCCTCATCATCATTCAATATACATAATTAATAAATAACTTCCATAAATCTTTATAACAAGTCGGTTCATAAAAACAATTTATCGTTAAATCTGAATAATTTAATTTCCTCGTCCATAAATATCGACAAATCAATAGCGATTAGATAAGTTGATCGATTACAAATCAATAATAGATCATCTCATATGATCACGGGCTATATTTATAAACAATATAAATTGTAATCTTATTATTCTTAAGAATAATACATACAGTCGGCCCTACTAAAAACACAACTTTGAAATTCTCAAACGTATGTAGGTTTCCTCTCGTTATTTCCCCTCATCCGAAAGCTATTTTGATTACAGAAAAGAAATATTTTCTGTAAATAAATGAATATCTATTAAATATTAGCAAAGAAAAATACGCTTGGCGACAGTGAGTACGCACCTTTTGAATAGCTCACCCACCTTTCCACCCCTAGCATTGTCTAATCAGTAAAAAGTAAAAGTGTTGTAGAGCGAGCGCCCCCAGCGACAGGGCGCCTGGCAACTGCTCGTTGTCGTCAGCCAACTGCCGACATTGTCTATGAGCATATAGCTGACATTATGTATGACTCACCTATGAACCTAACCACGAGAGCTTCACTTTTGATGAAATCAGAGAGAACTTGCATTATTGAATAAAATTACAGTTCTGCCTTAAAGACGAGAAGCGTCATGACATGTCAGCATTTCACCTTCGTTGCTTTGTTGTTTTTCACATTACGACTGGTGAATTCGGATATTCCTACACTGTCATATACGTCATCTATGTATATATATAGCTATACTATGTATAAATATATACGGTGAAGAAAAACATCAGAAATTATATGTTAAGGCAGTCGTGCTTGAGTAACGGCAATGGACTCGACATCTGTCAGGTTGGCACCTGAAATATATCTCTGGCGGAAAGCGGGTGTGTGGGAACTCTCTGCCTACCCCGTTAGGGACTCGGGATGATATGTGTGTGTATGTACACATGTACTAAGTTATATGTAAGTAAAAGATTATCTTATAATCAAATACTACGCAAGAACTCAGTGAATATAGTCGGAATATAATCGCATTGAAAAAAAACATTAGTTTTTAAAACAAAGTAACTTTAACTTTACAATACACGTATTAAGATTCAGTTCTAATTGCACATTTGAATGAATCATCGTGATTAATATTCTTCTAGGCCACTATATACTTAGCATTTGAATGGATTTCTAAATAGATTATTGTACAAATTGTAGCGACATTAACAATTCTCTGAAACCTTTTCGGAAAACAGATTTGGGGCTATTCGAGGCTGGGAAATCGAAAAGCTCTGCTTATATTTCCGCCGGAAGTGCTACAACAGCGTACGTAGATTATAAATCCGAGCGCCATCTTTGGATGCATTGATCTCCGTTGCCTTCTAAAGAAAGCTCTAAGGGAAGAAGCAATATTACGAAAAATTTGATCAAGATAAATCACGAAGGGGTAGGCAAAGAGTAACATCACGCTCTTTTAGTTGGTGTATTAAGGTACCGACATGACAGATGGACTTCGTTGCCGTTTCTCAAGTACAACTTTTCATATCATCTTTGAATATCTTCTCGAAGGTATGCGGGTTTCCTTTTTAGAAATGGCGGTGCGATATATCAATTGATTTGAATATTATATATGATTAAATACGAGATGTCCCCGGGTACATGTATATGTACTATGGACAGTTTATTATCGGCCGCGGTAATGGCGCGAGGCTACCTTCACAGCCATAAATCACACCAAATGGCCCCAAATATTAGTAATTTCCATTCTACGCGCCATAAAACCCCTAATGTAGATTGGGGTTGCTATTGTTTTTCTTTCCCGAAACAAAAGTTAATTATTTTGTGTTTTTTGGGTAGGTTGGTTGTATAATCGATTTTTCTATATAAGCGATAGATACCTCGTGCCATAAGTCATAAATAAATTGACTTCAATATTGTATAGACGTAATTAATGGAATTAAATCATTCATTAATGACATTTCACGAAAGCTTCCTAAATCCGACTAGTAGCGACGGAGGCCGTCGGCGTAATTTAATAAAGTTTCAGAATGATTACGTGTAATAAATCGGAATAGTTTATATTCCATTAAATATCTCAGAAATATGAGATGATTTTTTTTACTATACTTAATATAATATTTATATCTAATTAAGACGACACCTAGACGTTAACATCCAAGAATTAAGTATATTTATGAATTTAGGTGTAACAGCGAAGCAAACACTATTATGGCTGTCAGGTTATATATAAATAATGTATGCTGTTATATATATATATATAAATAATGTATGCTTATATCCTCACGCCTTCCCACAAGGATCCCCGATGGTGAAGGCAGAGGTGTATAGATAGTACCCACTTTCCGCCAGAGATATATTTTAGGTGCCAACGTGACAGATGGCGAGTCCATCGCCGTTACTCAAGCACGACTATAGATACGCCTTTGAATGTCTTCTCAAACGTATGCAAATTTCCCCTCGATGTTTTCCTTCACCGTAAAGCTAGGGGTGTGACTAAACACTGAACTTAATCTAAGAAAATATCATTGGTACAGTCAGGTTTCGAACTTGTAATCTTTGTGTTGCAGGCAACTACTTGGTACACTCGGCGACAATGCAACCATGTAAGCGTCCATAGGCAGTAACCGCTTACCGTCAGGCTGGCCGCAGTTTGTTCTCTTTTCAATGCAATACCACTGTTTTACATTTCGCCTGTGCATTGTTCATACTTACAGTATATTCCATTATACAAACCAATAAACTTGAGCTCCCAGCCAAGGTCTTTAATTTATTGTTAAAATACTCATTGGTACAGTTGGGATTCGAACATACAACCTTTGCGTTGTAAGCAACTAATCTAACCACTCCGCCTCAAAGGCAATTTAAATATGCCCCATATCATAACATATGTTATAGTTGGTCAAATGTCAACGGCTATCGTAAAACCAGGTCTTGGAGAGTATTATCTCAAATGGAGCACTTGTGTGTAATCTTAATGTATTATTATCTAAATTGTCGTCTGCCTACCCACTATGACAGCGTATTTGCAAGTTACGATATGAGACCTGTAGATAAACACATGACCTATATAATTATTATGATATTTTCATTAGGCTTTTAATTTTCAGTCGGATCTTTGGGGGTTCTAAAGTAAAACACGTTTAAATGAAAAACAATTTATTAAATTCATTTTTTTTCATGTCACATAATATACGATGACAAACACACATAAGCCACACACGACATTAATCATTGAACAATATCCGACACGTGTCCCAACTCGATGTAAACAAAACGACGCTAAAATACCTAATGAGCGCTTGCCTAAACTTAGCACAATGTTTGAATACACTCGGAATACAAATTACCAACATTACCACAAATATTGGCCATGCAAACCGACTGAGTTGAGATTGAGACGCACGCGAGTATAGCACACTACACAAATTATACAATTACGGTTTTATAATTATCTGCATTATGGTTTGTGAATAAATTATGCTTAATTATGACTTAAATGCAGTTACGTAACGAACTTCGTTAGCTTGCCTCGTAAACAAAAGGGTTTGAGATAACTATCGACAGGGCACGGGATCGTACGTACCTAACACAAAAACAATGAACTAAACCTCTCTTAGAATATTGTCTGTTTGAGATCACAAAACATTTTAGATGCGAAAGATAGGAATTTGTTTCGAGGTTTTGGAAATTTTAGGATTGGATATATTACCTAAATTTGGTAAGATTGTGACATAAATGCGGCGGATATTTTAATTACCGATCGGCTGATTAACATGGTTTCATAAAACATCAATTAAACATTTTAAGTAGCTAATTATGAATATTGGATCTAAATTACATACTTGAAAAAATTAAGTCCTAATTTATATTTAACATTTTAAATATTATCTCTATGGTATTATAATATCACAGCGTGTGGAAACTAATACGTAGTGGGTTACATGTCATCTTATTCATAAGATATCAAAAAAAATTCCAACAAAAGAAAATTGGATCTTGACAGGAGTTGAATATTTTAAAGCATACTCAAAATGTATAACGTTTTACTGAATTTAACACGAGCAATAAATATAATTGTAGATAGGAATACGAAATCGTTTGTGCCCAGAAGTGCCTAGGGCAGCTCAGTAATGTTACTCCCGAAACAGGTTGGGACATCTCGAAACAGGTTCGAACAAGTCGGGGCGGGGACGCGATCGAATGCGCTTTGGTAAACCACTCTAATAAAGATTATCAGAGGATCATGGGAATTTAATGGGGGTTAATTTAATGACTTGTAATTTTTCAGTATCGAATAATTTTGATGTTTTTTTTTACAAAGTAAATAAAAAAACATTACAGTTCAGAACATTTTGGGTTATGGGACATTTGGGAGTTAATCGAGGAGCAAAAATTCTGGACACCAAATTTGGTAAGACAAAATCTCAAGGACTCCAATTTGAACGTTTTATCGTTGTGCTAGTCCATATAAACATCCGGAGAACCGGTTCCAACTAGTCGTGCAATAAAGTAAAAAGATTAACGACTTTGAATCTAAAATAGAACTCACAAAATGTTCTTTGAAATGCACGCCACCTACCTAAAGGTACGGTAGTTAAAAAGAAAGTCGTTCAAAAAAATTATAACATTTTCTGCGGATATGAACATACGATGTTAAGTGCCTAATGGCTCTTTACATGAGAATGGTAGCAAGTTGCGAATTAAAATATTGACACAACTTAGGATTGTATATTCTTTGGATGTAAAAATATTTTTGTTCAAAATTTTTCTTAATCTAGTTTCTTATCGTATCCAGTGTCGTCGTAGCATTATTACCATAAATATAAAAGTAAGTTTTCAAAAGAAGACAAGAGACTTAGAAAGTGACGACTATATATCGATTCTTCTTCTTTCATCGAGTCTTTATGTGGGTATTAAATATTCACGAAGACGGTAATTTTGGGTTGTAATACAATAATGATAAAATGTTTACAAATTAAATCGGCGAAAACAAGTTGAGAGATAAACAACTTAATAAAAACAGTATTATACCAAGCCACGGCTGACCCGTGAACTCGGAATATACATCAAACAGAATTCTGACTGTTCAATTGAAACGTTCATATGTATCGATAGTTTATCGTCACGATGTATCGCGAAGCCGTGCTATTCGATTCGACTCGCTTGTCGAATATGACTCAGCGAACCAAGGCCGAACCGCCGGCCGGCGCAGCTTAGTAACCGACCGACGTTTTTTTCATTTCTTATTATGTATAATTTTTTGCGGTCTTGCGGCTATCACTGCTAAGGTAATCGATTGATTACCTACCTTTCCTCGGGTATCATTATGCTCAGTTGCTATGCCTATTTTTACCACTTTCGTTTACAAATCGTGATGATTCCTTTGTTTCCTATCGTTATCATTCACATAAAAGTTTTCACAACCATCATACATACTCTTTTATTTTATTTATATATTTGTCCAAATTTCAAAACTATTTTAATTCAGAAACTTCTAGAGATTCGGAAGCAATGGTCTTTTTGCCAAAGAATACCCTAAGTACTACTACAACAAAATGACTCAAAGAGAGACAAGTTTGTGGAATATTCTGGATGGCTGATGCAATACAATAGACTCTTGCTGAGCGAACAATACCCGCTCACTAATATATTTGTCTCTTTTTCTGATCATTAGCTTTCATCTATGGTTCGAAGCAATTTTCTAATTGTTGGTTATTTTAGAATTCTTGATTGATTAATTGAATCATTTTTCAATGATTTTTGACAGTCCCTTGGTCCCATTTTTCAGAAATCAGACAGCTGGACAGAAAAAAAACTTCTTTATGAATATTAGTTTTTTTTTGTTGTTAAATTGTAGGTCAAATGTCTTTGTGGCATTTCAAATATTTTTACATTATTGATGATAATGCCTTAATAACTAAACATAATTTTTAATGCAATAAGGCTTACTTATGATACAGAAAATATTTCCTCCTGAAAATTTTTCAAATATCATAAACTTCAAAGAAGCAAGATGTTTTTGATATAAGAATCGATAAAGTTTGGACAAAATAAATTGTCATATTTTTGCAATTTCTCTTGATGCATTCAAATACATATTTGTTATTACGGCTTTTTTTATTCTACTGCTTCTTTTTTATTTTTAACTTGAACATTTTTTAACTGACGGCATATAATTGTTTTATAGTGTTTTACATCTGGACCTGTTATAATATTTTTTCTAAGAAGACTATATATAAAAAAAGCAAAAAAACCGAAAATTATTTGGGATGTTCTGATAGCTAGAAATAGGAGAATATCATCCTAGCTAACCTACACGTAATAACACTACAATATTTACGTTACAACAATCATATAAAAGCTTAAAACTAGACACATTTGTACATTACTCACAATCAAACAAACATAGACATCGCTTATCAGAAATATATAAACACAATCTTAATATTAGACTCGATGGCTCTTCTAGCCGACTCGACTTGATAACGACCCATAAAACTAGCAAAGGAATATGATCTAGAAATGTCCAAAATTATAGCAACTGACAGATGACAGAGAATAGGCTTAACGATGAATGCACGCGCGAACAATAAAAACTTTTTTCACTCGGACTACAGTACAGTTCCTGTATCCTGGGCACGAACAAAGAAGCCGGCCGGCGCGAGGGCCCAGAACGACACAGAGACAACCGCCACGTACAGAAGCCGGGCGCAACTGGCGCGCGGGGTCCCCGCCGCCGCCCGCGGAGAGTCCCCCCGCACCCCCGCCGCGGCTCTCTATAAAAGCAGCGAGTGCTTCCCAGTATCGTCAGTCCGTAACACAGAGCGACAAGGTCGGGTGGGTCAAAGAGTGAGCCGAGGGCGAGTGACGAAGCCCTATGGTTACGAGATCAGATCTGATGCAGTCGTGAGCTTCGGACATTTTTTATTGCATATTTCCATCGATCTCCTCACGATAACTAGTCGCCGGTTCGTTCAGTGCGCATTCGCAGTACAAAAGAGACTTGTGATATTTTTCTAGTATACATATTATTATCGAGTTCCGACACGGAACGCTTTAATTTGTCGTATTAAAAGTGTACAATATAAGTAAAGATTTGGAAAACATGGAGATCCTGCCGGTCACGAATCAGTTTAACGTCGGATTCAGCAGTGAAAAAGGTGAGTTGACTTTCTATTCTGTGGGCTGGAGTGGTGGAAGCGGCTTTCTAACGCGGCTGTTGCTATGCGGCTCACAATCGGCCTCGCTGCGCCGCCCGGCCCTGCGCTCGGCCGGCCGGCGAAACGTCAACGGAACAGCTGACACGTCAGCTGGTAGCCTAGCCCTTGGACTACCTACGTACATATTATACATAGTCACTCGGTTGCCAATATTATTATGATTTGTTACTGATAGTTGAAGCAACATTATGCTATATTAAACTACCGCATCACATATACAGGAACAAGATCAATCAAGTGACAATCGAAGTGCATATTTTGAACATGTCTTTTGTTATTGTTATAGCTTGGAATGGGCCAACATGGCGGGAGGCAGCGATGCCGATGCCGACGGAGGCGGCGTTGGCGCAAAGACTGGAGCGCGAGCTGCGCGCGGCGAAGAGTGCCAGCTCGCTGGCCACGGCCGAGGTGCTGGTGCCGGCCGAGCTGCTGGCGCGCGCCTCCAGCCAGGCGCTGGCGCTGGCCGAGGGCGAGCCGTGCGGGCCCCGGGGCGGCGCCGTCATCGTCGACGTCGCCGGCCGGCGGCTGGCGGCCTTCAAGATAGACCCCAACACGCTCACCACGCACGAAATACACCTGCATCTCGAACACGATGCCACCAACTGGACCAGCCTGTTGCCGCAATTCTTAAAGTGAGTCACTTGTACTTGCATTTTTACAACAAATTAGTTTTTACAGTTTCATACTGTATATACTGTGCAGAGTAGCATGTACTAACGAGCGTTTTGTATTGTTCACAGAAACTTGACGCGAGGCGGCACCATCATCATCAGCCCCCAGTTCACGATAGAGAAGAAGAAACTGTTCAGGAGCCAGGCGGAGTGAAGGAGCCTGTGATAGCGCGAGATGCGAGCGAGCCGACTGACTGCCCTCCTCGATATCTACGTATCGTTATTTTTAACAAATATCAATATTATTATATGTATATTAATTATTATATATTTTTAATAAGAGAAAAAAGCACAGCGTGATATGTAATGTATAGTTGTAGTGTAAGCGCGCGGCAAGCGCAGTGTTTAGTTTGCGCGTGCCGCCGCCGGCCCGGCTAGTGATGCGAACAGCGCTTTGTCGATACAAAGTGTCGATGTTCGCTAACGGCCGGCCGGCGGCGGAGCGTGCGGCGGCGCGTGGGGCGGGCGCCGATCTCGAGCAACCCAACCCAGACACCCCCTCCCCCCCACCCCCTCTAGCCCTCCCCCCGTCGTCGTGCCCACCGCTGCGCCCGCCCCCCCGCGCCGCTTGTACTTATGTTAATCACTGTATGATCATGTTCGTATTTTATTATTGGATATTGTGACGAGTGCGAGGCGAGTGTTGGTTGAGTGTTGGCGAGTGAGTGGCGCGGCGGGGCACGGTGCGCTCCTCTGATCTCAGCCGCCGCCGCGCGAGTGATACTGATACCTTGATCGACTTAGCGTTAGGTATTATTTTTTGTTTAGAGTTCGATTCTATTCTGAAGTTGCGTAGAGTTGGTATTTTCATGTATCGTAACTGTATTTATTAGAGGTGGTCTCCGCCGAGCCGGGGTCCTGTATGTGAACGTTTTTCGTAATTGTACTAGTTCGTACATTTGTTTGTGATACTACTTTTGTAATGTATAAAATTTTAACGATGAAAAATATATAGTTTATATGAATGAGAGAACACGCATGCAGGCAGAGGAGTGTACGGAACCCGGCACCCGGCACCGCGCCGGATTGTGCGGGGCAATAAGAGAGGCGGCCGGCCGCGGCGCCGGCCGCAATATACTGCAAAGATCTCAGGATATATTATTATAGTTATAAAAGTATTAAGTTATTTAAGTTAATATAAAAAGATTGTAATTTTTTGTAAGATTGTTTTCTATCGCCGTGCGAGTCCTGTGTCCAGTGGTGGCGAGAGATGTTGTACCGACGGTACATTGTATTGACGAGATGTTAATTATGTATTGCAGTTGAATGCATTTTCTTCATCCAGTGTAATTACTACATTAAATGTAAATCAATAGACTAACAGTTTTTAAATGAATCTAAATGTTTGTAGGGTCCAGTGTTTTAAAACGCACAATATCATAGTACTAGAGGTCACTTTCATCATCGGTCATGTTAAAACATTAAAATGCAACAAATACATACACTTACTTGTAACTGGAAATGTCGACATATACAAAACTAACAATAATGATAAATGTATCAATTGTTTATAAATGTATCAATTGTTTATAATTGATATTTGTTTGATAGGCAGTAAAACGAAAATGTAGAAATTATTGAAGGAAAAAATACATAGTTTCAATAATGTAAGCAATTGTTTGATTGAACTCCGTCCTACAAAACCCTCACACCCTCACAAACCCTCATTAAGAGGTCGAAACTCATTTATCCGAACCCATGTTCCTAACGTTGAGGGGACCAAGGAAGTCTTGCGGCGACTTATAGCCATAACATTATCCAAAAGCCAACCTAGCCGAGAGTAGAGGCGATAAATGTTGAGCGCGACCAGTTTGGAACCAGTTCGAACTGGTTGGCCCCATACCGGTTCTACTAGAGATTGGTGCAACCCTCATCTTCATATACTCTTTGTTGTTACTAGTTTATAAAGTGGCAACATTTTGGTATAACCATACCGAAAGTACAATCCATGGGTTCGAAATCCCGACCAATATTCAAATATATGAAAACCAATAGCTATAAAACAATAGAAAGCTAATGACTACACACTAGGTACTTACATAAAAGAGAACATATTTTTCGATATACCTCAAATTCATTCAGCTATGTATTTCGATTTATGATCGGAGGCAATCTTATATGGACATTAGAACTTCTTGCAGCCTGTTAGATACTATTTCTGTTAGGATCTTCGCCAAGAACTGGGACTGTTTTGCAAGAGGCTAAATTATGGCCTAAGTGTATAGGCGATATTTATTTAAAAACTAAGGTATTTAGAAAAAACATTGATACCCGTTTCACATTTATGCTATACTTGCAGTGCCCCGTGACTTGACCGGCGTTAGATTTGAATATCCACTTCCTTTGGTAGCGGCATGATGGTACATACTTACCTATAGTTAAGCCATCAGCAATAAACGACAGTTTAAAAAATATAAAAAATAATGAGTAACGGCGATGGACACGCCATCTGTCACGTTGGCACCTTATATACCTCTGGCGGAAAGTGGGTGTGTGGGTATTACCTATACACCTCTGCCTACCCCTTCGGGGACCCTTGTGGGAAGGCGTGAGGATATATTATGTATTATATTATTATAAAAAATTATACCAAACCAACCATATCATTAGAAGGTAGCTCCTGAAATTAGCGCTATCAATAATACATAAAAAGAAGCATTTTTTAGTATACATACATACTCGTCCAAATCCAATCAGTTGTCGAAGTACCTAATGAAATCTTTCATTTCAATAAAATGTAGGTTTGTTCAAACAGCTTTAAAAAGTTACGATATTCAAATCCAACTTGGAGTGGTTATAAAGACTGCTTTATACATTGGTTTCTGCATTAAAACAATGCTTATAATGTTCATAAACCGCAGTGACCCGAACGAAATGATGACAGCGGACGTGACTTCAATAACGAACGGCTATCGTTTTGTTTGCTGAATAATCGATAGTCGATTAATTTGTGAGGTTGCCCGTCACTATTTGTACAATAAATTGATATGGGGAGAGGCAAATTAAATCGTTATCCTCCTAAAAATATTACAAAGTTGAGATTTAACAACGATAGTTTTATCTAGTCCACTGACAATCGGTTCCATTAAAATCCTTGAAAGACTACGAAAGAAAACTTCGAGAAGGTTCCTGCTTCAACTCCATATAAATCTAAAACGGTACAAAACAATGTCGAAGGTGAGATTTATCAGTGTAGTGTTGCCATGGGCTCCCATTGGCTGTTGGAGTAAGAAGTGGTTCATGTCAAGACTAGTAGCGCCATCTATCGCGCCACCAGCGAGTCAAATTATGTTTTCTTCACGAGAATACGAAGATTGTTGCTAAGTGAGATTTTAGTTTCGTGAAAAACAAGTTTAGTTGCAGATGATACAGCACCGTATACTTTCACAGTTAAGGTATACTTTTGGGCGTGCGTAGCGGGTAGCGATAGTGTGGGTAAGATATTCAGCTATTTATCCAACTAAGCCAATATTGACTCAAATGTATCTAAGGCCGAACTATTTACGTGAGCAGGTAAATTGAATTATTTTTAAACAGTATTTTATACTGTGTTGAGTAATCCCTAATTGAACGAATTCTTGACAAAGTTTTTTTAGCTTTATACAAACAAACATATGTAATTTATTTCTTGAGGACTATATTTTACCAGAAATATTGTGAAAGTGAAAAGATGCTAAAGACGAGGTCGTAGTTGTCAAGGTGTCGCCTGCAAGGCAAAGAGTGCAAGTTCACATCTCGATAGTACCAACGAGCTTTATGGTGAAGAAAAACAAAACAAAAAAAAAAAAGATTTTAAAAATGCTAACTATGCTACTTATATATGTATTAAGCTACATCAGACCAGCGCAGCACAAGATAAAAAAAAGTAGCAAACATGTAAGAGTTGACTCTACACACATGTTTACCCAATATAAAGAATATAATATTGTAGACATATTAGACAATTTTTGGTAGTCGACGCGTCAGCAGGCTGTTATCGGAATAGCTGTGTGATAAGGAGCGGCTGATAACGCAGGTGATTGCACCCGTGTGCACGCATGGTGCACTATCTGCCACGGCAGCGTCCTTGGCTCAGTAAAAAAAAACTTATTGAACGTCACATAATATAATAAAATATACTCACGCCTTCCCACAAGGGTCCCCGAAGGGGTAGGCAGAGGTGTATAGGTAATACCCACACACCCACTTTCCGCCAGAGGTATATTAGGTGCCAACGCGACAGATGGCGAGTCCATCGCCGTTACTCAAGCACGACTATACATACTCCTTTTGAATTTCTTCTCAGACGTATGCAAGTTTCCTCACGATGTTTTCCTTCACCGTAAAGCTCGTGGTGTGACTAATCACTGTACTTAAGTTTAGAAAAACTCATTGGTACAATCGGTACTTCGAACTTGCGACCTTTGCGTCGCAGGCAACTGCTCGAACCACTCGGCCACCACGGCTCTGAACGTCACATACTTAATAAAAAACTAAAGTTATGAAATCTACCACCGTTGCCAAGAAAAACCTGGCAGGAGTTTTTTTTTTTCTTACCCAATCGCGCCAAAACGATTCTTTATATGTTTTGTTCAAGAACAAAATCTACTTTTAAATTAATATAACATCAAACTTTACGTGGTGAAACATAAATAGGCATCATATCCAAAGAATCAAGCTGACGCGAAACTCATGCCTGTCACCCGGAAACTCATGCCTGTCACCCGGAAACTCATGTCTGTCACCCGGAAACTCATGCCTGTCACCCGGAAACTCATGTCTGTCACCCGGAAACTCATGCCTGTCACCCGGAAACTCATGTCTGTCACCCGGAAACTCATGTCTGTTACCCGGAAACTCACGCCTGTCACCCAGAAACTCATGCCTGTCACCCGGAAACTGTACATTAATGTCACATGAAGTCGATTGTGTCGTAATATACGACCTATCAATCGACTATAAGAAAAAGGGGATTTGATGCGTTTCACGTTATGTTCATATTTAAACTTTACGATGTTTAGTGGTAGGCCTAGCAGTGGCAGACATTGCTCCGGTTAGATATTACAAGTTTTATAACTAGCGATTTTAAGTACCAAAAATCCTGGCTCAGTTATTCCAGAAGTCGCCAAAAGCACAAAGATTGCAAGTTCGAATCCCGAATGTACAGTTACAGCTTATATACAGCGATAAGTCACGGCATGAGCCTTTATGGTGAAGAAAAAACGAGAGACAGCCTGCATACTTTAGGGAAGAAATTCAAAGACATTTTTGGAGTCGTGCTTGTTAAACGAAAGACTCGCCATCTGTAAAGGCACCTAAGATATATCCCTGGTGAAAAGTGGGTGTGGGGATACTACCCACCACTCTTTCGGGGACCCTTGTGGCGTGAGGTTACGTAAGTATATATATACGGTCGACTTGAAATATTTTACAGTAGGCACGTGTACTCCAGTAGCAGGCAAATCATTAACCCACCTCATTGTCAGCAATAAGCACTGATGGTGTTTTTATCGTCACGAGTAAAAAGTTTTCCAGTAAGGCACAAAGTATTGGTACATTATTTCATTTTAATGCGCTTCTAACGGCGCTTTAGGCCTCGAATGTGTTTGGCCTCAATGAGAGCTCTAATACCTTGCGTTATTATACTGGGCTACAAATAATACTTAACTCAAGCCGTACTCAATTGGATTAAGATACCATAGACGTTAGTTATGGCCATATTTACTACTGACCACCTTTACAGCGCTAGTACACACAATTTAAATCCAAACGAAGATATATTTTAGGTGCCAATGTGGCAGATGGCGAGACTATCGCCGTTACTCAAGCACGACTATACATTCGCCGTTGTATTGCTTCTCAGACGTATGCAGGTCACCTTTCGTAAAGCTCCTGGTGTGGCTAATCACAGTACTTAAGGTCAGAAAAACTCACTGGTATAGTTGGGATTCGAACTTGCAATCTT
>JACCPG010004712.1:0-32210 GCA_016069955.1 Drepana arcuata | reverse complement strand
TTTTTTTTTTAGTCTTTGTAACATATAGTACTGAGTGACAGGCCAAAAGGCCAGGTTCCAAAACTAATCACTGAGAGGCACAAAATGTGACACTGTTGTTGCTGTCTGGTATCCCACCGCTGGGCAAAGATCTACCTATGATTCAGGTAGGCTGCCCACGGGTATGGTGTTCAGGATTTATCGCTACCTTGGTTTGTTCAAGCAACCTTAGTCTAGTCTTGCTGACATACTGACGGAGTGAGAAGTCTGCTTATGCCTATCCCAGAAAAATTGCTATGGGAGCTTATAGATTGTAATAGCACCCTAAAACTTTTAGTCTTAAAATCTAGAACACAACCTGAGATCACATGACGCTGTAAACATTGTACATTCTCTTAGATTAAATACAATACTCGGTGTAACTATGCATAAGAAAATAAAAATCTTTTCTAAATAACCATTTCTTCTACGTGATTCAATAATTAACTTATACGGTGCATATTTTTTTAATAACAAAATGTAGCTATAATATAAAAAAATTACATCTAAATGAATTTTGCCCATCAGGCGCAACTCTGTTTGCCACAACTTTAACAGAGAATATGAAATAACGAATGGCTTCTACATGATTGAATAATCAAATTAATCATTGCATAATTTGTACCCTCTCTGCATACCCCGCGAGGAACTGGGGAGGAAGTATTAAAGGATACAATTTTCACGTATAGGTTACTAGCAATAACAGATCAGTTTGATCACAAAATGACACTGATTATTTCAATATAATGTATATAAGTGATAATTGTACCCATGTACCACAATCTTTGCTTAAATTATTTACTCAAAATAATTTAAGCAAAAGACTGCAAATACAAAATATATTTGCAACTTAAAACAAGCAACAACATGATATCATCAGGGGTAGGCAGAGGTGTAACACGCCCTCTCTTTTCGCCGGATATACTTAAGGTGCTAACGTGACACGACAAGTTCGCCGTCGACTTTCATGCACAATACATACGATATTCAATTTATAAAATTAATGCATCCTCATCGCTCACGCTATGATGCTGTATTAGTAGCGTTAAGGCTAAGAGGTGTTGTCTAGAACTGTAATCATTAAATTAGCATGTCTATTTTATAGTCTCAGAGCAATCGTCAGAGTGACTTAATTAAGCACCTGGCGATACGGCAGTTAATCGTTTATCAATATCATAGTAGCGGCACTGCTTAGGGAATGTACGTCAGGCTTGCGTGGCAAAGGCTTTTGCTCTCTCAATTCCTTGAACAATGTATTATTGATCACAGTGAGTTGGGTCTCCCGGCAGTACATTTGACTTTCTGAAAAAGTAAAATAAATGCTGTGCATAATACTCAAGGATAGGAATGCCAAGAGTACTCAAAACCACCATGTATGAATATGTGGAAGAAACCTAAGAGGTATATAGGTCTAGACTGACTAGGTACTGACGCTCTACTCACTTTGCCTACCCTACATATATATCATCCCACTGAGTCCCTTAAGGGGTAGGCAGAGAAAGTAGACTTTCATAACTCTTATACTTCGTGCGTTTTCTAGTACTCTGGACGGAACATGGTTTATATCTTAAGGTATCCAAGTTATTGTGCTTCTATGGTGCCCTATTACATATTAAGAAACTGTTCTGTTACCTAAGTCACCCTCTATGATTACATATAGACATGTACAAATCCTTAACCCGCCAACAACCACCACCCTTACCCAATTACCTTTCACTATACAATAGTATTTAATTCACCATTCATTAACCCTCTCATTTGTTGCCTCAGAGCTGTCCTGTACGATGGCCTGCCAACAATCTGCACCGGGATATGGCACATCACATTAAGTGCACTCTGTGTTTGATTGAACGGTTCATTTGGATCTTCTAGTGGTCTCATAGGCACTGCAAGCCCAGCATTGTCTAACTGCGTCAATTCCATATTGTTGAGAATGTTTGATTGATTCATAGTATGTTCTTGCAGAGTGTTGCAAATGCAGTGAGCATGTCCATGCAAGTTGCATGGAGACTTAACTTCAAATTTTTTCCCCTGTATTACCTGTTTAGAATCAATGGTAGGAGTGTGTAGGTTCTCCACAGACTTTTTAGAATTACGCTGGCTGGTTTTTCCACTGTGCGCAGCCTTGTGCTTTTGGGTGCGCTTCTCGTCAGTCTTATGTTCAGACTTATTAACAACGGTAACAGATTTAACAGCTTCCTTAGGAGGCACAGACTTCAATAATTCCAGAACAAGAGATGTCTGGGCTTTGGTTTGTTTGTACTGTCCTGAGCTGTGCGTAGACTTTGATGATGGACCCGGTGACTGGCCAGAACCATGTTTCCTCTCTGCATATGATATAATAAATATTAATTCATAAGTATTGTTCGACTACTTAAATGGAGAAAACGGATTTGCAAAAATTTATGAGATTTTTTTTTATATATCTCAAGTTGTCCATATCTGAGACATATAAAAAAGTTGGGGACCCTTGTGTATAATATATATCCTCACGCCTGTAAAAACTACACTAATATGAGTTTCAGACGAATTTATTCAATGGGTGGCGCTAAAGAGCCTTATTATAAATATAAAAAGACAAATAAATCATTTCGTTCTGCAGTAAAATTGTTAACTGTTTTATTATTTTATTTCGGGTAGCAATCGATGAATATCAGGCCTTTTCAAAAGTTCTTATTCTTATATTTATCTTTATTTGAATCCTCCAGAAATAATATAATTTAATTAATATATTAAGGCATACCCTTGCTTCGCCGTTCGACAGATTGGGAGCGCCTCATTTTCTTCGATGCATTATAACTTTTTTCTGTACCTCTCAGAGCGATTTCGCGTTGCAATTCACAATCGGCGATCGTACATTCTAACTCAGTAATGATACATTGAATTTTCGCCACATCGGCTAGAGCTTTGAGTTTTTGCCTTTGCAACCTTTTCGCTTTTAGCCTTAGAGTTTCTGCATCCATCGTGCTATAATGTATAGAAGAGTCACTTGTCTCACTGCGTTTAGAACTGTACGACGACATGGTAAATTTAATTCAAAGAGAAATCAATAAGCGATCTGGATCTTTTCTTAAACTTAGGCTTTTAACAGTTAAGATTTAAGTCAATTAAGATAAAATTTCAAACGTCTCAATCTCAAAAGTCCGATCCCGCGCACAACAGATACAACATAACATACAATACAGGTTAGTTGAGTGAAAGAGTGAATGAAATTAAAAACTTCAGACAGAATATAAATATATACATCGGGTATTTCTGAGTTTTTTTTTATTATAACAAGTTTAATAACTAAAGCCATTCATTCATAACATTACACACGAGTCCCTCACGGGGGAGACAGAGAGAGTACAGCGCAGCTCTCTGTACTTTAGCCCTGGCTGGAGGCCTAGGTTTCGCCATTGACCGGTTAAGTAGCAAAAGTTCCCGGAATTCACATTACAAGAGACAATACAAAAAAAATCTTAGTTTGATACTATTTGTTGGCGACACGACGAAGTAGTTTGTACTTGTTTGCCACTGTCAAAGGTAAAACCTTAAAACTAAACTTTGACAGTGGCAAACAAGTAAAAAAACTGTCAGTTAGCGGAAAAAAGGACGTCAGTAAGACGTAAGCTGGAAAAAATGTAGTACAAGCTGGATAAAATAAAAGGTTTTTCCAGCCTCAGACCAATAAAAAAAGAAAGACAGAACCATCCAATATTACGGGGTGAGGCAACCAAAAGGAAGCCGATAGGGCCATAGGAAGCCGACCGCCCGCCATTTGGCCTTTAGTAAGAGACAGCGCACGTCGTTAATTTGGTGTGAAGAAAAAAAAAAAATATGCCGTCCTGTGTAGTCAAATGGTGTAAAAATAATTAATGTGCACAAAAGAAACCATGTGGGATTACTTTTCACAAGTAAGTAATTGAATATTCGTGTATTACCAGTAAAATTACCTTATATTATATATATTATATTATATAATTTAACTTATTATTATTATTGCAAATTGTCTCGGAACACAGAACCTCGACCAGTGTTGCAGCAGGTCACATGTTTTTTTTCCCAATAATAGGGTAACTTAGTGTAGTATCTTATCAAATTGATTATTTACCTTGGATTGGTTATTTATATTCAATCTTTAAGATTATAGTATTTTCAAATATTAAATTATTTCGTTAGTCTGTCATTCTTCATCAAAATATCAAACGATTTTATTTAAAATTATATCACGCAGCACGACCCCTTGTCATATTATTATAAATACGTTTTATAATTTGTTTTATTTTAGGTTCCCGACTGAAACAGTATGGAAAGAAAGATGGATTAGGGGAATAAGATTGGTTACCCTCAAAATATAGTGTTGTTTGCTCAATACACTGAAGAGTGCGATATATACTACACAAAATGTGGGCTTCGTCGTATTTATTAAAAAAAATATTTATTTATTTATTTAAAATCACCCTGTATACCACTACAAGTTAGTAAAAAGCTTGAAAAAAAAACTTATCTATTGAAGTCTTTTATTACTATTAATTTTTAATAAATTTAATAGGAAATCAATTACATTATGTACTTTATGTAGTAATAACTTTGTAGTACAATCAGACTGCAATGGGTTGGGAGATTGGCAACCTGAGATACAGAGTTGGCAACATTATTTTTTAGCACACAAGCGCACGCCTTACACAGTTCACGCACACATGAATTGACAGCGGCTTCACCTAATTAACAGTCAATACTCTGTCTATCTTTTTTTATTGGTCTGAGTTTCCAGCACAAGATCTCGCTTGTTTGTCTCGCTACACACTACAGTTCGTCTGCACAGTTAACACTATTGTTTAATTTAATAATCTGTGATAATCAATATAAAATAATTTTAATTATGAATTACTTAATTATTGATTGCCTTCATTGCTGGCAAATTATTAGACAAGTCCGGCCGCAGCTCTTATATTTTTAAATATATAAAATAAATATATAAGGTAGTAGTAGTGCAGTAGTTACTTTGTAGGTATTTTATTTAATTGTATTAAGTAGTTTTGATGTTAATGCTATTCACTAGGAATGTTGTTATACACTGTATTTGGGAAAAATGTGAAAAATAAAGTACGTACTTAAGTGTGCATTACTAAATAAAAATTTACAACATCACATCATCATGCCGACTCCCTAACGGGGTAGGCAGAGAGTATAAAGCGCCAGTTCTCTCTAGACCTCAGAACAATAACTAAAGCATAGTTATTGTTCTGAGCTCTAGGCTTACATACCTCTTTCGCTCCGTCCACATTTATCTATCAGTCTCTTCACGCATGCTCGTCGGTTTCGAGTACTCAGTACTCTTAACGTCCTTGAGCGTTCTTCCTCTGCCTCTTCTTGCACACACTTTTGCTTTGTATAACTGTTTCGTCATATTTATTTGATATATCATTTAAGTAATGCAAATAACAAAGAGATATTATACATAAAAAGGTATATAATTTAAGAGAGGATGATAGCGATATAGGTTATATTTATTATAAATTGCTCTTCTAGCATTTCAATTGCTTGATGTAATCATTTTCGATTTTCTTCATATATTGATGACAGTTTCGCCATTTCTCTACAGCAGTTTGTGAGAATTATTCATATCACTTGCCTACTTAAGTTGGACGTGCCCTTAAAATTTTTAATGAGGTTTACATTATGAGTCCTGAAATAAATGATTGCTTAAATATTTTTTTTTTATATCTTAACCAACTTGTGGCAATTTTTGTATCAACCTGTTCTACTTTTTGTGGCAATCTCTGTGCTCTCGAGTTGAGTTTATTATGTCATCTGAATATTAAAATATGTAAACTAAGCATCTCTTAACAATACAATTTATAACTAAGTAATGTAACGAAAGGCGGCGTAGCTTTAAGATTTAAGAAAATACTTTTTTTTACTTTAATATTTTTGCTGGATTGTCTCTGTTTATCGAAGCGTATAACGAAAGTACATGAAAATTGAACGATTTCCTTCATTCACTCACAAACTTCGTTAGTCGTTCAATCAAACGAGTTCTTGTCTTGTCTTTCTTCCTCTGCCGGCCGATAGCAGCCGAATTTTCTGTATAGTGTATTTATTTAATAAGTTGCCCGAATATAGGTAGGTGAGTATTTTATTTGTCTTTTAGCATTTTACTTTAGTTATGTCTGTATTCTTTCAACGTATTGTAATGTTTAATTAGACGCTATTTTCAGTGTTCGTAGCGAATTTTCTGCGCATTAAATTAATTGCGCGCGTGTAAGTAGGTAGCTAAAATTTTTCAACAGTCAAAAGCGTACCGGCTTGATACAGTAATATCCTTCTCTAATTTTGTATTACTGGATCTCTAAGCAAGTTAAATCAAGCCAAGCAAGTCTTTACAACGCTTAATCTTAGTTTCAAGTTGCCTTACTACTGAGTTTCGCAGGTAGGTACGAAATAAGTTCTTGTGAGTAGATTTAATCCTCGCATCTCATACAAACCCACACATAGGTAGGTAGTTTTTTCTTAATTGATAATAATAAAAATAATATATCGTCACTTAATTGATAATACATATATTTTTTATCTTAAATCTGCTGTTTTCGCTTTGTAAAAATTAATTTTTCACGCCGTTTCATCCGCCATTTTTCATTCATCGCCAATTTCCATCTTGTTTCAGAGAAGCTTTGTAAGCCGGCTTTTGTGTATGAGTTGATTAACCACACAGGCCCGCCTGATAGTAAGCGGTAACCTCTACTTTGGAAAAGTTTCACATCCCTAAAACTTAGCTGTAAGTACCTACTCTCGGGAAGCCATTAATTAGTTTCAATGGTTAATTCATGCTCACCGGCTGTATAGTACTCTTGACGTTCCCGTCTGTCTTCGAGTGGTCTGTAAATTTTTCAGTTAAATTTTTTTTCTATACCACTTCGGCGGCAAGCAAGCACGTGTCACTCCTGATCTCTAGCAGTTACCGCCGTCAGTCACACGACATCGCTTTAAAGCTTAGTTTATTACATGAAAATATGCTAACCCTTTTGATTACTTTTTCTAGATCATCATGCGCTTCATGAACACTGTCACCAGGCAATTGGCTGTATACACGCCTCTCTCCCTGAACAACTACCGGTATGTGTTTCAAATTTATTACTCATAACCATTATGGCGGAACGAAATGTTTAAGTACTTGAATAATTTGTCAGATGTAGCACTATTGTGGGTGTGAAAGGGGGGCCTATGCCCAGTCTTTGTCAATTTTAATTATCGCCATCTATGCCCCACGGCTGGGCAAAGGCTGTTTTTTCAATCCCCGCTACCTCTGACCAATTGCCCAGGTGCATGTTCAGTTTGTCCTGCCATCTTCTTTGACTTCCACGTCTATGTGTCACATTCTGTGGGGTCCATTGTGTTGTTTGGTCCACAACTCGTTTGACATGCGTCCATAGTCCTAGGGACACGAAAAAAGTATCGATACTATGTATGTATGTATGTTATTTAAATACTCTCTGCTTCATATATATATTCTTGCATTCACAACAATGTGAATAAAATAAAATATAGCTTTATTGTAAGGGCTATGTCAATGTGAGTAAGCCGTGGTGGCCGAGTGGTTCGAGCAGTTGCCTGCGACGCAAAGGTCGCAAGTTCGAATCCCGACTGTACCAATGAGTTTTTCTGAACTTAAGTACAGTGATTAGTCACACCACGAGCTTTACGGTGAAGGAAAACATCGACAGGAAACCTGCATACGTCAGATGAAATTCAAAGGCGTATGTATAGTCGTGCTTGAGTAACGGCGATGGACTCGCCATCTGTCACGTTGGCACCTAATATACCTCTGGCGGAAAGTGGGTGTGTGAGTATATTACCTATACACCTCTGCCTATCCTTTCGGGGACCCTTGTGGGAAGGCGTGAGGATATATTATATTATGTCAATTTGTGTGGAATTGTCCCAATATCACCCTTAGAGACAATTGTCTCTATCTCGCTTGTCTTACCTATGAGGGTCTCAGTGTGGTACTATGTATAATGTTAATTTATCTATCACTTTGTATTTTTCAGGTTTCTGGTGTGGAAGAATATGGCAGTGAGTTGAACACTTCAGAGACTCGCTGTAGTGCAGACAGACCTGGTGGTCAAATTGTACAGAAATGATACAAGGTACAAGTTCAATACTTTGTGATGGTGTTCTGGTAGATGTATATGGGTTGCTCTCCAGCAGAGATTTGAAAGTGGCTTCATTCAATGGGTTTTTTACAAAGGCAAATGTATTTGACAGAGGACAACCCCCTTATTTTTAACTGTGCCTTATGCTTGTTTGGTATAAATGTTTAACCCTTAATCAAACAAACTTTTTTTTTTGAGCAATTTGAAATCTGGTCACGGCTTTTAGGTAAGTGGGTTCTGTAGATTTCGAAAAACAACTCTTTTTTTTTATAAAGAGGGGGGGAAATGGGGGTTTTGTGGTGGGAAATTATTTCCCAGTATCTGGTATTACAAAGCAGAATATAATTAAGTGGGAAATTATTTCCCATTATCCGGAACAGCTCTCGACTTTTGATATATTTTTACTACAAGTTCTATACATGTTAGGTGCTCCTACTTTGCTTGTTTCTTTTTTTATCTTATATAATAAAAATAAAAAAACAATGCGATGTCACACCACGAGCTTTACGGTGAAGGAAAACATCGAGAGGAAACCTGCATACGTCTGAGAAGAAATTCAAAGGCGTATGTATAGTCGTGCTTGAGTAACGGCGATGGACTCGCCATCTGTCACGTTGGCACCTAATATATCTCTGGCGGAAAGTGGGTGTGTGGGTATTACCTATACACCTCTGCCTACCCCTTCGGGGACCCTTGTGGGAAGGCGTGAGGATATATTATATTATTATAAAAAAACAATGTAACACGAGTGAATAAAGTTATAAAATGAAACAACAACGCCAAGAATAATATATAGCTTTAATATAAACTGAAATTTAATTACTAAGAATAATAATATTATTGAGGTGGAACAGTGTGAAAGGCTTTGAAGCAGTTCTTAGCACACAAAGCTATTTCACAGGTGGAACATTGTATTTTTGTTCTATGTTCTTTCTGTTTCGTACTACAAAATCGACACCTTTTGTAAGTATTAGTCTCTTCTGGCAGGTGTATGCCCACATTCAATAAACGAATTTCGTCTGGTACGCCAAACCTACCTCCTTTCTTATCTTTTTTAAAAAGTACACCTGTTTGTGCTTGACCTTTCCGCGTTGTGTGATTGTCTATTAGGGCACGTGCTAAGCGTAACCTAAATTCTCGGTGTCCGTGAAGGGTCGCAACAAGTGTGTAGTTGTAGGTAATGTATGCATTTATTATTGCTGCATCGAACAAAAAAAGAATAGTCGCATCCAGTATTTTCGTGATTTACGGCTTATTAGATACGTTGATCTAAAATGATCGAATAGATCAACTCCGCCCATGCTAAGTGTATAGGAAGCAATTGCTTTCGGGCAAAGAATGTCTGCTCTAGAGCCGTTCAATTGGGTCCTCTTTACAAGCATTGTATCTAGTGGCTGATGGGCTGTCGTAAGTATAGCAACTTCTTTTGTGTCAAACCATTTAATGGCTGTGATTGGCTCTGCAGTAACAGCTGCAAACTGATGTTTTTCCAATTGCAATGGTTTTGGTTGTTTTTTCTTTATTATATCAGGTAGATCTTTTCTATTGCATCTGACTGTCCCTACTGCATAAATCTTTTATAATAAAGATCTTCCATAAGATTACAACTTGTAAAGAAGTTGTCAAATGCAACTAAAGTATTTATTGGTACACTTCTGCAGAGTTTCATGACAACATTGTACCCTAATCCTTCATTTTCCGTGCTATCGCCTTTTCCAGTATAAACTTCGAATTGGTACAAGTACCCGGTTTTCGCATCGCACCTTGCCCAGACTTTAAATCCTCTCTTGATCGGCTTTTTCGGCATATATTGCTTTAACGAACTTCGACCTTTAAACTTCACCATACATTCATCAATCGACTGTACTGCAGAATTAAATGCTTCTCTCTGATAAACCGTGTTCAGTTCTGTGAGGAGGGGTCTCAGTTTATATAATTTGTCGTATTCAGAAGAGCCTCTTGGTGGTTCCATTTCATTATCATTTAAGTGGAGGTTTTCTGTAATATTTTTAAATCTTCCGATTGGGAAAACCTGGCCAATTTCTTTATTGTAATTAAAAGGATCTGAAGGCCAGTACAGTGCCATGTCCGGCAGAGGATTTAAGCCCATAAGGATTAAAACTCCTAGATACGCCTTAATATCTTGTTGAGTTACTGGTTTCCAGTCGCTATTTTTCTGATGGGCGTATCTATTGGTTTGTTCCCAAGACCTTATACCTAAAACTAGACTGCACTATGGCGCAAAAACCGGGCGGCGCGAGAGAGCTTCCGTTGGTAGTATGTCCCTTTCTAATGAGGTGACCATGACCAAACAGAACACGGGACAAATTGCTTGTAAAAACGATTGTGTAAGTATCCTGATATATTGATACTACCTAACTAGCACTTCACCTACCTAATTTATTGTAAAAAAAATACTAAACCAGAACGTGTGTATATTTTTTAAAATTATCAGAACCCTACACGTGGGTAAGGGTTGAAAGTACTTTTTTCCTTTTATTGTGAGATATTCCCACATATTATTATTATTAAATGAGAATGATGATTTCGGTGTGGGAACTTGCACATTTAGATTTCTGTTTGTGTAATCATTATCCGAAAAATGAGTCTGATTCCCCTTGTGGCTATGAAAGTCAGATGGCAATCGCTTTACTGTAATTATCAGACTCGCCACTCCAGGATCATGTTCGGCGAACCCTGGCAAACTCCCAAAGTGAAAGCTTGCGCATGTAACCAGTATAATATTCGCTAAGATGAAAAGATGAGGAGGTTGTTGAAGATGAGGAGTGTTAGGTCAAATGAACGTGATGCAATATTGTAGACGGAAAAATATACTGTTTTTTTTTAAATATTGATTTATTTTTATACATTGCTGAACAATACAGTTTATACAATTTTTGTCGTAATGTAGCCTTATTTCCTACGTGCTTGAGGGTTAAAGACTTCCCGTAGCTTTTAAGTCTTAAATTTAAGTATTTTTGACCAATACATTTAATCAGTTCCAATTCGTGAGATTCGTCTGAGCTTGGATGGGCAGGCAAAATGTGCTTAATTTTAGGGTAGAATTGATGTACTGTCATATTAAGCATTTTTTTCATATTCAAACTGTAAATCAGGAGACATTACCAAAAAAAGTTTTTCTATATACTTTACTACATCGAACACAAATGTTGAAGCATATTTTAGCCCTCCTCTGTCTACAAAGGCTGTGAAAGAAGAAAATTCACAAACATCAATCAAGTAGTCATGATCTTTATGTGTACGATGCGTTATGAGCAAGGCTCGGCAATGTTGACATGTTAGTTTGTCTACTATTTTCATTACAATGTAGCCAGATATATGTAGTACAATATATTGTTTTTATAGTCTGATAAATCGGTTCTGTCCACTAAGTGCATAAGAACATCACTATTATCTGTCTCATTTTCTTCTGTAGTGTTATCGTCTTCCACGATCGATCTTTTGGCACTTCGGAACTCAAGTATTGCAGAATTTTCATAATCGGGATTTGTACAGTTTGCATTAATGCTTGGTCGGACGCTGTTACGAAATAGCAACTTTCGCATAATAAACATAAACTGAATAGCAGTAGGGTTGTCGTTTGCCCCTCCTCTTGCTCTCACACATGAAAAAAACATTTCAATGTGGTCTTGCGAGGCTTTGTATGGTAATAGGTAGGTCATGTTAACATCAAACAAATCAGTTGCTAATTCAGCAAAACTGTATGTGTCTATTATCAGACCAAAAACCGGAGTCTTCCTTCTATGGGTCATTATATTTTTCCCGTCGACTTTAAGTTCAGTCAAGTAATGTCTTGTTTCTTCGAAGACCTGAGTCCAGACATGTTTATTGTTACGCCGCAAAGGGGATTTGAAACCAGTTCCTACAGGATTTTTGGCGTTAAGAATGTCAAACAGTCTGTCCAAGTACCCCGTAGGTATTCCACTGTGGCTTCACTTCCAGCAAAGCTAGGATGGCCGATTGACCTCAGATAGTCAACTGCATCAGCCACATTTTCTTGCCAAAAAAATCGACATGTACCCTAGTTAACTTATTTTTTAATTTAAGCCCCTCTTCCTCTTGCAGATCTTGCAATTTCTGTACATATGCGAATTTAATATCTCCTTTTCCCGATGACAAACTAGTTGCGGCGAATAAATTTCGGGCTAATTTAATCATATGGGCAGGGTCGAGTATGCAGTATACTTTTGTAGATTTAATTGGGTGATCAAAATGAGTTTTCATATTTTCAAGGGTAAAGTTGCACCCCAGAATTTCAAATGTTTTTATGTTTGCTTGTGCGCCATCCGCTGTCAAAGACCTCACCACTATATTAATATCGGCCAGCATACGAACCGCTGTCAGGACGAGCTGAGATTGTACGTACGCAGAAATCTTATCTATGAAAAAATAAGCGATAGGGCAGACAAATTTTTCTTTTAGAGAGACTATTTGAAATACTAAGGCTTCTGTAGCAAATGCTTCAGAATCGCTTGTTAATATTCCGCCTAAATCAACACAACCCCAATACTTGTCTGACCCTTTATCATATTGTTTGCCAGCTTTGATAGCCGTTGCATCAAAAATTAAAGCGACGTTAATTTCATCCTTTTCAGCCTCAACCTTCAGGAATTCCATCGTCGCCAATATCCTTCGCAGAGTTGCAGGGTGGGGTAAAGGAATACGATTCCTCAAAAATAAATAGGCTTTACCAGAATAATAATACAATGATAAAGCAAACGATTTCATTTCATCTGAATATTTGTTGGACGTGTTGGATTTTGTCGTATTTAGTCTCGTGTGAATGTTTTCGAAATTATGTTGAACCATCTGTTCGACTTCAAAATAGTTATCACATCATTCATTCATTCATTCATTCATTTTAGGTTACCTATAGTTGTATTACGTCTTTTCAGGCGTTGTTGTAAGACTTTGACATCTCGACGTAATTTTTTTTTACGTGGTGTGGCTGGAATTGCAATAGATGCTGTTTGCGTACAAACACTTTCCGTGGTGCTTATCTTCTTTGTGACACTTTCTTGCAGTTTTATCGTTTTTGATGCTGGTCCTTCCTCTATACATATATTGCTTAAAACATGTACTCTTTTTTCGCAGGGCATGACCTGCAAAAATATTAGAAGTTAAAGGAACACCGTAGACAAGAGTAGACTGGAGCAGTTGTGCAGATCAGAGCTTTACTAGCCATCATTGAGGAGTTTTACTTCCGCTTTCTTATCAGACCCTCATTCATAACCCGAATTTTAAATCTTTTACATACATATTTGTATTGAGACGCACGTGATAAAAAGTAAGTAGAAAAAGTGGCAAAGTTGATCACCCATTTATGAAAATTTCATAGAAAGTCAGTGAATGTGGTCAGGGCTGGCACAATTGAAAAAGATTATTTATTTAAGTAATTATTTATTTTGTTACACACTAGTAATCAGGTAGATAAGTATTCAGAAAAAACATACAAAGCTCTATTATAACATTAGATACAAGCTTAACAAAAAACTACCTTATACGTAGCAATTATAGTATGTATGTGCCATACCTACATACTAATTATGCTTTTTATTTGTAGATGATCATAAATTAACTACTGTTAACTTTATCTTTTTCTTTTACATTAAAAAACATACAAAACTCTGAGTATAAAATTGTTAAAACAAAACAAATCACCTAGTAAGGAAGTTTTTGCCCAGATCCAAATTTTCCTTACGCTTATTGTGTTGTTCATAAGTTTTTTCTTTTATTTAAATTTGTTCCGTATTCAGGTTCACATTTTCAGTCTTTTACTTTTTTCCAATTTCGTCCACATCCAAGATCACACTTTCTTCTTTCTCTTGTTCATTTGAATTTTCATTATCTATTATTTTAATTTCGTCAAAACCTGAGTTTACACATTTTTTAGTTTTTTCATTTTCATTAATTTGTGCTACATCCTTGTTCAATATTACGCCTTGTATCTTCTTATATTTATCAGTCTTTTTGTTTGTATTAGTTTCGTCTATCTTCAAGTGCACATTCTGTAATGCAGAAAAATCAGCGTCTTCGTTTTTCAATTCAGTTTCATTAATATCAAATTTTTTAAATTCTTCCTTTTCAGTTTCTTCATCAACAGAGAAATCCACGTCAGATTTTCATACGGATTTATATTTTCAGTTTCCTTCTTTTTCAGAGGGAGCTTAGATTTTGCATCATTTTTTTTTAAATTGAGTGAGCTACATTGTTTTATATCAACATAAGCTTGGTTTTCTGGTAAAATTCTAACATCAGATAAAATAGTTACACGATTTTCATTAGTATTTGGTTCATTCGACTTTTTTGTTGCTGTTTTTTGTCTTGTTTTTGTTCCACACATAAGATTTTCTGCATCTTGAGATGAAATCGAGCAGCCGTGTTCTAATTTCAATTTTTTGTTCGCCGTTGTTCTCTTAAGCGGATCAGGGGCTTTGGTTTTTTTCAGAAAATCAAGAAGTGCTGTATCTATTTTATTTCTTCTTCATAATCTGGCAGATTCCTGAGAACTTTTTGGGGGTTGAATGGAACGATGCCCGTAGCCTTAGAACCTGATTTAATGTTATCTTTATTACTCATTCTGATTTCTGCTAGTAACTCCTTTAGCAATATAGGAAAGTGAGTTTTACTTATGGATGCCTCTGATGGATTTTTTATTTTATAGTCTGTCAGGATTCGTCGCCAGATTTTTTTCAGAGGTCCAAAATAGGCTACATCTAATGGTTGTGTAATATGTGTACTGTTGGGTGGTAAAAAAGTAAATCGTATATCGTGCTCCTCACAAAGTCTTAAAATAGTCACTGTTGGGGGTGGACTGTATTAAAAGGCTTCCTTGATCGTATTTCTTCTTTATTGTTTACTCGTAGGAGGGCTGAGCACTGAATGCTTTCCTCACACGTGATGTCGTCTCACACCCCCGCAAGGGGGTGGAGGAGTCCGTATCGGGGCTGATGGCCCCCTGACGGAAGTGTCTGGCGCCGCGCGCGAATACGCGCGGGTCCCTGGGTTTGCCTACACCTTCTGGTGCTGGCCGATGGAGTCGGGTCGACGCATCGTGCCGTTGCATATGCGCGACAAGGGGGTCCGCTTCGCACCGCCCTCGGCGCGGTGCTAGCCAGCCGGGTGAGACCCCGTTGGGGGAGGCCCGGCTAGCGACCTGCGAGCGGGCGGTGACTGGGTGGTTTACCTGTTCCCCCGTGGGGCGCGCTGTCGCTCGTGCTCGGGCTGAAATTGCTCGAGACGAGCGAGGGCCCTTCGGACAACAGTGTCGGGGTTCACGCCGCTATGCAACGACGCGATGGTTTCGGTGATGGCGGCCAGCGCCATGCTGAGGGCTTCTCTGCTGGCCTGTGGCAGGCAGGGGCCCGTCGTGGGTGCCGGCCCGAAGTTCGTGGGCTGCCTGGTAGGTGAGCCACCAGGTGTGGGCTCTTGGGGGCTTCTAGAGGCCCGCTTTTTCCTCTCCGCTATGGGAGAGGTGATACCTCCCTCTTCAGCTGGGGGGGGCGGCTCCTGTGTCACTATGGGTGCTGTGAGGGCTGGGCTCGATGGCGGTGCCGGTGCCGGTGCCTTGGGTGGTGCCGATTGGCGGGAGGAATTCCTGCGGCGTCGACGGCGGCGACGCCTATTCTTAATGCCGCTCACTGCCTCTTGCCGGGGGCGGGCGGGATTAGCTGGGGCCATCAGGTGTTGGTAGGCGGTGTTGCCTGGGCGGCCTGATTTGCCTGCGGAGTCTGACGTAGCCAGTGCTACGGGGCCTGCCCTCTTAATGCGCGCTTCCTTTCGTAGCACGGGGCAGGCCCTATTGTTAGCGGGGTGCGGGCCACCGCAATTTGCGCAGGTGGCCGGCTCCTCTCGCGGCCTCTGGCATTGGTGCGCCGCGTGCTCTTCGCCGCATCGCACGCAGGCTGGGGGTCGGTGGCAGGCGTGCGACGAGTGCCGGAATTTTTGGCACCGATGGCACTGCGCCGGTCCTTTCTTGCCCCTCCAGGGTTCTATTATGATCCCAGGCATACAGAGGATTTCATTCACTTCATATATACCTGGGATTGTAGTGGCGGTGCGCTTGAGTTGCGCGTAGTAGATGCAGCCTGGGTGTCCGTTGCGTGCGCGAATCTGACGCACGTATTCCGGTACGAAGCCCAGGTTGCAGAGGTCCAGTTCGATTTCTTCCGGCGGGGTATCAACTGGGAGGCCTCTGATGGCCACCTTCAGGCACCTCTCCGCCGGTAGTGAGTAGGAGAACCACGAGATGTGATCCTCCTTCTCAAGGTGGCACAGGTACCGCTGCACTTGGCGGTACTCCTCCTCGTGTTGCGGCGAAAATCTTATGCCCTTGCCGAATGGGCGGGCGTTGGGGGCGTGGCCTAGGATGCCCTTCAGCTTCCTGAAGTGGCCCGGCCAGCTTGGTAGATGCTCCACTATTAGTGGCGGAAATCTTGGGGCCGTTGGCTTCGGGGGATCACGAGTGCTGGCAGTTGCTTGATATAAGCTGCCAGTAGAGCGTTGGCGGGAGGCGTTGGCGCCGGCCATGGCCGCGTATGACGGGCTGGGGGTCGGTGCTGGCTCTCTGCGCGGAGATCGTGGCGGCTGCTGGTACGGAGTGGCGTAATGTTCCGGCGAGTCCGCTAGGCACTGCCTTTTATTGGGGTCGTCGGACATCACTTCCACCTCCATGCTCCTGTCCGGTTCCGGGGAGCGTTGGCGGCGTCGGGGCTTGGGGCCCTTGTTGGGTTGGGTCTCGATGTGTGTTGCGGGTTGCACGATAGGCAAGGCCTGCGTGGATTGGCGCTGCGCGGCGCGGGCCAATGGTAGCGCGCGGCGCGATTCGCCGAAGGACGGCGAATCAGAGCGCTGCATTTCGGGACGGGCCGAACGCGGTACGCGGCGCGGTTCGGCTGCGGCCGACGAATCGGAGCGGCGCGGCTCGGGGCGGGCCGATCGCGGCGCGCGTCGTGGCGCGGCGACGGGCACGGGCGCGGGCGCGGCTGCGGGCGCGACGCGGTAGGCGGTTCCGCTGCGCGATAGCGGAGCAGAGCGCGGCCTCTGCGGCGCGGCGAATGCGGTATCGTCTTCGCAGTGTGATGCCGACGGCGGCCTGAGGATCGGGCCGTGGTAGCACTGCGCGCAGTTGCAGTCGGAGTCGTCCGACATGGTGGTAGATCGTGGGTGGTGGGTGTGGTCACAGCAGACGCTATGGCGAGCGACGTGCCGGCCCTAAGCAGCCCCCCTCCGCCCCGCGAGGGGTAAAGGGGGACGTACTAGAGGGCGTGGGCGGCGCCGCAACGCCGGTATCTTGAGCGCAGGTGTTCCCCGCCTCGCGCAAGCGCGAGGGGTATCCGAGATCCTTCTTCGGTAGTCCTTCCTCAGCAGGTCCCAAAGCGGAGCGGTCGTAGTATGCGTGCGTCTCGAGCGGTGGTCACAATAGCACTCCATGCTTTCCTCGGATATTGCATGTATATTTATATCAATTCTGGCCCTAGTCTGATTGGCCACGCAATTACAAGGTCTACTTTTTAGCCAATGAGAGGCCGTCGTTCGGACCTCTCTGTCTAACTTATTCGTCGCCATCTCTGTCTAATATAATCTATTTGTTTCCCTTTCTAACTTATGTGCTTTCCCTATCTAACATAATATTTATTTATTTACATATTTCTTACGTACTATTATATTATTATATACATAGGTTCTTAAACATAATCTTATCCTAATCTTAAGCCTAGCTCGGCGTCCTCAACAGTCACATTCAGATGGCTGGACAAATTGTCGCCAATAACAACTTTGGACCCATCAAGGTTAGTAGCCCATGGAATGACGACACACCTGAACCAATCCTCAAAAACAGTGGCGTCGAACCACCCTGACTTAGTCCTATTAAATCTAGCCTCTGGTGGTCCACCTAAGCACCATGCAGACCACAAATGTTCGGATTTGTATACTGTGTAAAGAGGTAATAAAGATCCATCTGCACTTGCAGCGAACATTATTGAAATATTATCTTTTGAGTGATTTAATATTCTTTCAGGATATTTAACTTTGCGTTTGAAAATGCATTTTGTTGAACCCGGGTTGTCGGACAGGTTGGTTTCATTGTAATTTAATATGTTTTGTTAAGGGACGTCTATTAAAGTGCGCTCAAGATTACTAAAGTAATCCGTAAATTCATCTACAGTTTTCTCTGCTCGTGCTCTCTTAATGTTCTGCACTGCTCGCTCCGTCAGTGCATGCTTGTGCCTATTTAAAAAGTGTCTTACCCACCATTTACCTGGTATTTTACCGGAAAATAGGCAAGAGCGACGATTTTTATTCAGATATTCAAAGATTAGTATACGTAGATCTAGTCGAGATAATGGGGAACCAAAATCTGCAGCGGCTATCAAAACATCCACGATATCCTTTTCCTCGGAGTCGCCAAGGCGCAACTGAGCACCAGGAGGTTTCATATGAAGTCCCTTCGCTTTATTCTCTATTGTACGTCGAGGTATGAGAAATCTTTTTTCGGCTTCTAATGACGTTATGTTCTTTTTTTTTTACTAGATCTACTGCTAAGTCTAGCATTTCCTGGGTGTAATTTTTATAGGTTCTTGATCCTAATGTTCAGCGACTACGGCGACCCATCTCCTAAAAAGTAAAGACATACATTTGAACCTACAACTGCTAAGATTCTCATGTTTATATTGGTGATTATTATGAGTAGGTACCTACTATGAACTACATAGGTACTTAAGTTAAACTAATATAATACGCGCTTTTGACGTGGCGTTGCGGACACCAGCACGTTAACAATACAAGTTAAACTAATTAGCACATAAAGTTTAAAAAGTGTCTTAAAAAAATATAATTTTTATTTTCTTTTTCTGTTAACCCTAGGACGCTACAAAACATGGTAAAGTTGCCCTCCCATATTGACCGGCATGGTCTGGTAACTTTGCCAACAACATTATGAGACACAATTCAAACACTACGGCATTTACAAGGTAATCAATCCGTTCCATGGCATAAAAATAACATTATATCTAAAATTTACGTACCTGGATTCGATTTTTACATTCGAAAATATTAAAAGTTCTTGAGCACTGAGTTTTAATGTTACGTGAGCGACGAGTTTTCAATTTGAAATGGTAAAAAATGGCTGCCGTGGTGTTACCTTGTTCAAAATAGTGTTGCCAATTGATAACCGTATTTTTCCCTAAAAATAGTCACAACGCTAAAAAATATACGTAGTCTGTGTTATCAAAGGATTAACATAAGCGCTCTGCTGGTGGCAAAGTTAGTAACCCTTGGTAAAGTTGTCAGATTTGACGGTACTTAAAAACATCTTTCTACAAACCCTTTTAGCTTATTTCTGTGAGTTTGATAGGTAATAGACAAACGTGTTTTCCCGCTTGTGTTTGACTTCTTCTGTAGTTTTACGTCCTTTAGGCACATTTTTAGAATATTTTTTTTATCACAAATTCCTTGTAAAAAAACTTTGTAAAAAATCTTCTCTCTTTGGTTTGCATCAATATTTTCTGTACATTTGTAGAGCGGCAAGTTATTCCGCGATTTTCACCCAATGAATTTTCTGCTATTTGTTTTTCTTTGTAGTTTTCATAAGCTTTTCCTTCGTTCTTAAATTTCTTCCTTTGTACAACAGCCCAATTATTTTTGTGCTTTAGTCTTTTCTTTCCAATATCAGTTTTGTATGTTTTTTTTCTAGAAACCGTGTGTGTAGAAGGTGTTACAACTAGAGAATCCAATCCCGCATCAAAATCGCAGTCCCGCAAGCCTGCGGGATTAAGATCATCAATCCCGCGGTTTTAATTATTATTATTTTTGTTTCATGTAATTTAAAATAAGAGAATACACACAAATATTTTTAATTATTCTTATCAACATGAAGCAAAGTTATCACTTATATTATAAATTAAATACAATATTTTAAGACAATACAATATTCACAATATTTCACGTTTCATATTTAGATTAAATAAAATTAAAATTAAAGTATAAGCAGCCCGGGCGTCCCTGGCGTGCGTGGATCTGGCGCACGTATTCCGGGTTGAAGCCCAGGTTGCGGAGTTCTTCCTCGATGTCGGAGGGCGGGGTGTCCACAGGTAGGCCCCTTATGGCCACCTTGAGGCTCCTCTCCGCTGGCAGCGAATATGAGAACCAAGATATGTTCTCAGTTTTCTCCAATTGGCTGAGGTATCTCTGCAGCTGGCGGTATTCATTTTCAGTTTTTGGGGAGAATCGGACACCTTTTCCGAACGGTCGGGCGTTGGGGGTGTGTCCTAGGACCTCCTTCAGCCTCCTGAAATGCGCCGCCCAGTTTGGCAGGTGCTCCACGATGAGCGGCGGGTAGCGGGGGGCCGGGGGTTTCTTGGCCTTGGTTGTAGGTGGCTGTGGGGGGCGGCGCCCTACAGTGTCTCTTGGCGTTTCTGTTGCGCCTGCCTTGGGGGTCTCAAAATCTGGTGAGTCCGCCAGGCATTGCCTTTTCGAGGGGTCGTCAGACAAGTCTTCATTCTCGTCTGATTTTTCAGATCGTTGACGGCGACGGGAGTGGGTGCAGGGGCTGCAGCATTCTGGCACGTCCCGATTCTGGGCGGGCGGCGATCTGCGTGGTTGCGGCGTCGGCGCGACGCGAGGGGCGGGACGCGCAGTGGGCGGTACTGGGCCCGGCGCTGCCATTACGTGGCGCGGCTCGCGGGTCGATTCATCGCGGCGCGGCTCGCGGACCGGGTCTACACGGTCTGGGTCGGCGCGGGGTGGTATCGGGCGGCGTGGTTCACGGGGCGGGGCGCCTCCGCCCACATCGGGGGCGGGCGCGCGCGTGCGCGAGGGCGCGGCGTCTTCGCTACGCGAGAGCGGGGCGGAGCGCGGCCTCGGGGGGGCGGCGGCGAACGCGTCGGTTGGCGCGGCGTAGGGCGCGCGCAGCGACGCCGACGGCGGTCTGAGGACCGGACTACAGCTGTAGTCGCTGTCGTCCTCCATGTTTTGTGGTCTCAACACTATGTGTACAGACCATATGTGACATTCAGTCCGGGATACTTAGTTTTGAAATAAGTATGCATATCCTTTATTGTTAGCCTGGGGTCCAGATAAGTGTAAGTTCTATTCGAGTAGTGACTTACATGTGTAGGGAAGGATTTTATATGTTCTTTTACATTGTCTACTATTTCAGCTGGGGTTGAACGATGTATTTTTCCAAGGTTTTTTCGTTTTGGAACCTTGTCAGCTATCATTAAAGCCTGCAAACGTCTAATTCTTCCCATTTTTATGTCATAGGTATGTAGAAATGTAGTTTTGCAAACCTTCTGTTTGTTTCCACCGGCGGCAGTAGGTAAATAATATGTAAACGTAGCAGCTCGAGGTTTACTTTTCTGTGAATTTGCTCGTGGCCGTTGTCTGACGATATCAGTTCTAATGATCAATCCCAACAAATGAACATCTTGTTCAATGTCTGTCTCATATGAATAAAATTTCACAAATTGTGAATTTTGGTCATCCAATGTGAGCTTATAAGAACACTTGTATCTGCATCCAGCACCACAAAAACCTTTAGCCGAACGTCTTGGTGCACTGCGTCCTGATGAAGTAGTGTATTTTCGCTCCTGAGACACGGGCTATCTTAATCTTGTTTTTTGCATATTCTGAGACATGTGATACACCTTTCTTTCGCTTTCTGGAAGTCTCGGAAGAACTTCCCGATGCTTCAACGGGGTTTTCAGCTTCAGGCTCCATGTATTGTATCCTATAATAAAAGAGAAATAAATCACACGACAGGACAAGAGCGGCAAAAAACGATGAAGTTGACAAGTGTCAACTGTCAATGTCACTGACTGATGTTTGTTTTCCATAGATCATAAGTCCCGGACTAAAGATGTTTGGAAACTAAACGCATTTTACGTAGCCCTTAGAAATCTGATAGAATGTATGGGACTAGTGTAGTGTATTGTTTCAAAGAAAGTTGAACAGTACCCAAATAAGTGGATTGCCGTTGAAAAATTTTTTTTGGAATTTTGGACAAGTGCTGTTTTGAAAACAAGCGATTCATTTGGGAAATTTATTGATAAAGTTTTTAACAATTTGAATTTTGTTCTCTGGAGTTTTATTTGAAGGCACATGATTTCCCCTTTGATCAGTAGGAGGTGTGGGAATTACTAATTTATTTTTTAAAACTCTAGACAATCTGCCATCACTGACTCCAAAAAGCTTTTTAAAAAATTCTTTACATACCATAACATGTATGCCATCATAATTAGGAACCTGATACACCCTTGAATTTGAACGCCTAGATTCAGCAGAAGCAGTGTGACATGTCTTTTTTGGCATGACCTTAATTAAAGAAAAAAGGTAAGATGACTGCAAGTTATAATTTCCCAAAGCATAAAAGCTGTTGAACAGATTAATTTGCTGATTAGGCAGAATCTTTTCATGACACTTTTGTTGGCAATTACACTCTCGAGCAGTATCAATTTGTTTTGGTGGCACTAGAACACCTTTAACATTAATATATTCCTCACCTCTTGAACGCTTTACCTTTCTCACATTCTTCTTCCATTTGCTAGGCTGCCTCACTCTTTTTCTAGGTTTACTTTGAATTGGAGTAATTTCAGAAGTTATATTATTTGGGGATTGGTTTTCGTCACCTAAAATATCAAGTAAATCTGTAGTAGATGCTGCCGAATTACGTCCAGATGGCTGGTACTCTGAACCAGAGTCTTGAAAAGGGTCTTCTGCTTCAGACCCAAAAATTTCTGTTAACAATGAAAAATCTTAAAACAATATTAACACGTCTTCTATTTATTGCAATACAATACAATGGAATATTGTAATACATACGTTCAAGTTCGTTATCCACATTGTTCGAGCTTCCTTGATCGTTTTCCATATTCCAGACAAATATCCAATTATTCAGAAATATTTTACTGAAAGATTTAGCACGCACTGGCGGGAAAATTATGACAAATGCCAATAACAGATAATCAAAAAGTAGCCTAACTAACGTCATGATGACAGTGAAGTTTTAGCAGGCTTGAACCATAGTGGCCTAACTTATTTAGGCCACTATGCTGCCGTCCTTACGAAAAGTGCAATAACTAAGTTTAAGCTGATTTCGAGTAAAATGCAGTTAAAGTTTTTTTTCTTATTTTGTTTGTATCTCCATCACTATAGCAAAGTTCGACTTGAAACCTTTACTGTACGATAGGTAAACTTGTACAGAATGTTATGTGGTACTTAATGTTTGCAAATACATTTATTCCCGCTTTAAAAATCAATAAATATACTTATGTTTAGTATTATTCGTATATAGGAAGAACGTTTACTAGTCATAACCGCAATAAGTAGCCTACTTATTACACTAATGGTTAGCAAAACCAACATAATGCATTTTTGATTATCAAATAATATTTTTTTATCAACGGTTTTCTAACCATGAGTGGATTGAATGTCTTATTTGTTGCGATTTTCATTAGTAAGGGGCACGTTTGAAACGATAATGTTGTAACTTGTTACAATTAGAAAAAGTAACAGTTACAATTTATGAGTGATTAGTGACACCACGAGCTTTACGGTGAAGGAAAACATCGAGAGGAAACCTACATACGTTTGAGGAGAAATTCTAAGGCGTATGTATACAAAGTTTTCACGTTCTTTCACTTTTCCCCCTCGGTCTCTGCACGTCCATTATCTTTACCTCTAGTATCTTTACGTAAATACAGCTTGTTTTCAATATGTTTTATTGTAAATAGATGAATTAAACTTTGTGGTCAACTGCCTTTTTTATGCCGATGTTGCGATTTTACTGGTGTCATCACAAGGCGAACTGCAGACACTAGTTAGTATAATGAAAGAAGAATGTGGAAAGAAGGAGCTGCGCCTAAACGCTGAACAAATAATAAAATAACCTAGTGTGTTGTATCGGTAAATGGGCAAGTTCTAGAACAGCTGAATGAATTTGTATATCTAGGAAGCATGTTCAAAGTATAAAAAATTCGTTGAAATAATTATAACTGCCAGTAATAAGGGAATGTGGCCATGTCGGCGTTGATGTCCAGCAAAAGTCTCAGCAAGAATGCTCGAGTTGCTGCCCACAATGCGATATTGGTGCCTACTCTATTGTATGGCATCGAATCCTGGTAGTCAGAGGAAGTATGAAAATAGCTTAAGTGTAGTTGAGATGCGATTGCTTCGAAAAATGTGTGGAGTAAAGATCTTAGATCGAATCCGCAATGAAGAGATTCGCAAATCAACTGGCGTGAATGATGGTGTGATTGTAAAGATGAAGAAAGGCATGTTACGTTATATTACGTTATATAAAGGCGAATGAAGATAAACAAAGCAAAAATATGTGTGCAAGTGCAAGAAGAGGCAGAGGAAGACAACGTTCCAACTACCTGGATCAAATCGATCAGACGTTCAAGGACGGGAACGTTAAGAGTAAACTCGAGCACTCGAAACCGACGAACATGTATGAAGAGACTGATGAATGTGAACGAAGCGAAAGAGGTCTAGGGAAAACGCGTAACAAACAAAAAATGTATTAATATTACTTAGGATATTCAAGATCATTGCAGATATTATTTATTTACATTATTTTTAAATTTTTATTTATATTTAAATTAAATTTATATCCTCACGCTTCTCCACAAGGGTCCCCGAAGGGGTAGGCAGAGGTGTATAGGTAATACCCACACACCCACTTTAATTAAATCACTATATTTACCTTGTAACTACAATACATGTTAATGTATTTTTATCTTTCTATTCTATAGGAAAATAACGTTTTGTTAGGTACCCCCTTGCCCCCTGGGGTTAGTTATAAACGCAATAAATTGTGAATTTATTGCATTTTAATCCGTATAAGTATATTGTGTTTGCTTATTCTTCCTACAAAGAAGTGCAATATATTGTACTTATTACCTAAATTTTAGTAATCATTAAAAAATAAGTAATAAGGTTCCTTAACATATCTGCAATAACTCAAACTTATTGCACTTATAAATACTAATTAAAGATTATAAATAACAAAATATGCGAATTATAAATGAAATAACTATACTTATTGCAGATATAGTAAGTAAAATTACTTAAAAACGCGCCTAACTTAGTCCTATCTATAGTTGTGTCGGTCTTGATAAGTAAACCATGTAACAAGGATCTAGATATTGCAGTTATACTTAATATTAAAACCGGCTACGTCATAGATACGTAAAAACTGTCGAGAGGTAATATATAGATCTCGTTCTGCTGATTCTGAATATGTACTTAACTCAATTCGACCAAAAACTCGAGTTATTGCACTTTTCGTAAGGACGGCAGTATGGCGCCTCAAATTTAGATCACAGAGTAAAAACCATAACAGTGTTTATGCTGCCATCTAGTGAATATTAGTTGTATCACTTTTAGGCCAGCCTGGTTCTATCAAGATGTTCAATTTTAACTGTAAGAAATCATAAACTCAATATTGTAAAAAAAATAGTTAGGCCACTATGGTTCTCATGGCCTCAATTAGGAACGGAAAATATAATAAATAGGAATTTTAAAATAAATAAAAACACGACATAATAATTATTATGTATGTTATATATATTTATTGACCTTTAAACAATACATATTTATTAAATAATTGTCGTTTTGACTGCTGGATTTTTAATTTTAATAAATGATGCATGCGTATGTTTATGTATATACTTATGATGGCTTTCATGAGGTCTGTGATATGGTTGATGCAGGAATTTTTTTTATAGGCCGATACAAATTGTCTCGCCGTGGGATTGTTATTTGATCCACCAAGTGCTTTAATATTACAAAAAAAAAATATAACCCTTTTCTAGAAATCTCTATATATTTTTCATCAAAATGTTCTGAACATATGGTACTTGATTTACAAGGCATCCAATTTTGTTTGCCGGTAGCTCTAATCCATTCTTCCGCCTTATATGGATCTTGAGGAAATCTGAAATTTTAAACCAATGTGCAATTAGAAATAATATAATATTATTGTATTATGCCCCATCCCTAAATGAGTAGCGACGAAGCTTCTAGAATTGATGTCTGCCTAACTAAGTCTCCATTTGGACTTTAGAACAATGTATTTAAGGTTGATTTTCAGTTTTCAACCAAGTAATTATTGCGATTATTTGAAGAAAAATGTTAAATTAAAATATATCTGTGATTTTTGCTTACCGGTGATACGATACTCCTCCATTTGGTAAATTTTTCTTCCTTCTTTCATTTTTGCACGTAATAACTGCACAACAAGGCATGGTTTATTTTTAAACAAATTTTTTTATGCGAGTGCGGAACGTCTTGTTCGCTCACGTAGCTAAGCACGTCTAACCAAAGCCGCCGCGAATGTTGCGATATTCTGCTTAATTGTGACACAAGCAGGAGATACGAGTACCACTTCCCTTGTTTTTATGTTCCGTGATTTCGCCAATCAAATTGTCCAGCACCAAAGACATGGTGTTGTTGTTATCCCACTTTAAATTTTTTTCAACGCAATCACTGAAATACATTTGCATGTATGTATGTAAATTTGAAAAATAACATAAATCTAACCTCAACAAAACTTTTAGAAGGAAGTTTCTGTGACTAATTAATTCAATTAGCCAATATCGGCTCGGCTATGTTCAATTTAAACATGGTCGTCACGAAACGTCAAACCTGTAAAAGATTATACACGCGCTTTTTTTGAAATTTTAAAATATTCACGAATGTATGGCCGCGCTCGAGTGTCCTCTCTTCACGCCGCCCTCGGCCTTGAGGTCACGTGTCATCATTGCGTTCCTCTCATACCGGGGTGCACCCACGATGGTTCGCAGGGTGGCGCATTGCTGTGCCCAAAAAACGAAAAAAAAAGAAATATTGGTGTCGCTTGTGAGGTGCTTGTGTGTGTCTAATATGTTTCTATTGGGCTTATATTACGCCCCTCTTTCTAATGTAGCTCTTATTCGGTAGTGTACATTCGGCCTCTCTTTCACATGTAGTTCTTACTCTCTCATATATTTATTTACATAATAATATTTGGTTTACAAATATACTTAGTCGCTAATTACGACGGTCGCAACCGGAGAATTAAAAAAATACAAAATTCAAATATGAAATTTAATTAAAGAAAATGTATTACGATATAAAATTAATCTAAAGGACTTTATTGCTCGGAAGAATGAACAAGAAGTGTGTTCAGGTTGCTGGGGTCGTCAGGCACGTTGCACCATCCATTGACGTCAATGCTGCATCAGCATCCGGTGTTGGTTGTTTCCACGGGCGCGGAAAGTAGGTTCCACGAGGCGCAGCGTCAGCAGTATTGCACAATGACCATATTTATACTGAAGTGTAATTCAGCAATCCCCCTTGTACACCGATGTGTAACACGCTAGAAACTAATACAAGATCAAACAATAACAATAAATCTTATTCTAGTTGTTCAGCGTCCTCAACAAGTATTGTATTTAATTATTAGTTTTATGAAAATCTGTTCCCCGAGGAATCAGCAGCATCGTTGAACGCGTCTTTTGATCTCATGTCCAGCCACATTTTAACGAGACTATTCGCTTTACTCTATAGAGTTGGAGCTTTTGGGTTTTTCTAAAGACTGAGTGACAGACTTGAAAAGTCTTCCTCGTCATCATGGTTGTTACTCACGTTGCTTCCTCCGCTACTTAAACTATGTCTGTCCTTCGAATTTTACTCTCAGAAAATCTCAGAATTCTTGCTTACAAATACTTACTTCTACATTCCGAATTACTCCATAGGACAATCCTACTTCCCACGGTTTCCTCGGTGTCTTCCCACATTTTATTAATTCTTGAGCGAATTTATAGGAGTTTATGTATCTGACTTTTGTAGTGTTGTTGATTTTTTGCGATTGAAATAATTTGGCAAGTGCGAATTGTTTAGGAAACTTTTCTACGGCCGTTATGGTTATTTTCGTGATTTTCCGATTTTCTTTTATTCTTTCCTTGCGGGATATGACTTCCGGCCATTCCTCAGTTGGATTTTTCTCTGGGTCTCTTTAAACTTGAGGGATTTTGGTCTTGCTTATTTCTATAATTTCTCCTTGTATAATTTCCGCCTACATCTCACTTAATTCGTTATCAGATACCAATACAACATGCCTTCTGGGATCGGTATTTTAAATGTTACTCCTTCATGCAAAACTGGACATTCTCCCATTACGATAAACATCTAATTAACTAACACGGCCAGGCCGTAAACGAGTTTTCATCACACTTTTTCAGTGGCATTTTTGAAGAAATTGAGTCATAACCAAACTTTGGTGACCAGTACGATCTTGTGCTAGGATATTTTATATATAGTACTGACATGTATAACAAAATGTCTAGTAACTTATATAAATCATATTCTGTATATATGTATATAAAAATGTTATGTTGGTTTGTGTACGCTTCAAAAATTCTGCACCGATAATCCGCATCAAGGATTGTTTTTATCTATTTTTTGCATCAGTCACATATTCACAGAGAAGCGTGGCAGGGTACAGCTAGTTCTGTATAATGTTGTAGATGAACTGGGATTACTTTGTATTATATATAAATTTGCTGCTCCACTAATGTATTGATGAAATGGTTGAAACATTGCTATGGGGTTTCCAGGTTTGATAAATCATCTGGAGTGGCAGAACTCTCCAAGCAAGTAATTTTACGTGTCATACACTAGATTCCTTTTTCTCCAAATCAAGTTTCTTATTACAATTGGATGAAAATGATGTGTGAAGAGGGTTCCATTTCTTCTGTGTCTGGAGGAGGATCAATATCAGCAGTTTCATCACCCGCATCATTATATCATCAATACTTACAATTTCATCAGCGTCATGGTTTTTATCGTCGGAATCTTGTTCATTAAGGCCATCTTCCGGGAGCCAAATGGCAGTTTGTGATGCAAACTATTGTTTTATTTGCATTGAAGTAGGAGCTTATGGTGGTTCCACTGACTCAAACGTATTTAAAAATACATCATTTCACAGGCAATTAGAATCGGGCCAAATCGATTTACCAGAACCGAAAATGCTACCGAATGATCCGAATGGGAAACTTATGCCTTTCGTATTACTTGGCGATGAGGCCTTTGCCTTTTCTAACTACGTTTTACGACCATATCCGAATCGAAATTTGACTGTGCAACAACGTGTTTATAATTATCGATTAACACGAGCACGAAGAATGATTGAATGCAGTTTTGGTATTCTATCAAATAAATTGAGGATTTTAACGAGAGCCATAGATCTTCAACCCGATCGCACGATGTCAGTAGTTAAAGCATGTTGCGTTCTTCACAATTTTGTAAGAAATAAAGATGGGCTCCAATTTGATGATACTTTGTATGACAGTACTTATTGTGTGTGCAGTATTGCATGCTTTGCAACCGACAGGTCTAAGAAGTAACCACACGGGTCTAGAAATACGTGATTATTTTGCTAAATATTTTACATCGCCACAAGGTTCTATTCCATGGCAGTATCAAATTATCAATAGACAGAATGGTGATTAAGGAACAATCATTACATACCTATTTGATTAAAATAAATAAAAGTACCTTTTTTACTTACATCGACTATTTTTTTCCTCGTTGGTGAGGGAATCCCAGTCCTCTGAGAGTTTTTTTGTTACGTCCTCCCAGGCATTGTTCTTCATTATTTTGTTTGCGTATTCTGACAATGATTTTGAATATAGAAGAGGACGAGACTCCACTTCTATGATGAGCACTTCGGGATCTACAGTCCATGATGACCACATCGTTCTGATGACGGTAAAAATAAAACAAACGTCCGAACAGTGGGGAAGCGCGCGGCGCACTGAAGGGAGCGCCGGCGGTTTTTTAGCGCTCGTGTAAATAATAATAAGAAGTTTCCTAGGTTCTATTCCGTTTGACGCGCAGCGTTGAAAATACAACAGTCATTGATAAAAAAACGTCGCGTTTTAAAAGCGCTGCCGTGTGAACATATACTAGGGAATGCATTTGTTTTATTTGAACGCTTTTTTAACGGACGTGGTTAAAGCTCTCGTGCGAACTAAACCTAATTGAATTTGTATTAAACACGGTTTCATACTGTCGTTTTGTTGCCATCTTTACATCATTTGGATAATTATTTTGGAAATGTTCAGTGTTTCTTCTAAGTACAACTTCTTACTATCTTTTCAAACATAATGTGATTCTTTAACTGGAAATTGTTTTATATATGCAATAACACTTTGCTAGGTTGAAACACTCTTTTCCGTGGTCTATTTTCATGCTGACCCCTGTTATCTTTGACTTCTTCAGATTTTCCTTTCTCTATTGCTGTGTGTACTGTTTTTTCGCTAATGCTAAGAGTATTAAAAAAAAATTTTTGCAAACGTCAATTGATTCTGATCCATTTATCTTCAAAAAATAGCTAATACTTTGTGTCCTGTTTTTTGTTCTAGTTAGAACAAAAAACAGGAAATGCAACTAGTTAGTTGCATTTTTTTAATTTCTTTAGTATTCACATATCGTTAGATATAATGCCACTGATCCTCGTGATAACTAAGTTTCCAAAATTCGTCGAATATAGACTGCCCAGAGACTTGAGAAATCTTTTCACCGCATTTTTTAATTACATTTACAGGCGTACTTCATCGTTTTGGATACAAACTTTTTTTCGAATTACTACCGGTATAAGCTTGGCGTGAATTTTTTTGTTTTTTTCTCTTTAACTTTTTCCCAATTTTCTTCGTGTCGCCTTCTTTTTCTAGTTAGTTCTTTGGTGGCTGATGGTACATAAGATTCGGGTGGAACATTTTCTGACGTTGTAGTTTGGTTTTAAACTATGAAATCTGGATGTAAATTTTAGAATTATTGCAACCATTAGATTCGATGGCAGTTTTTTCACATTGTAAAATCAAATTATTTGAATTATCATTATCGACCGGTGTTGTGTTAAAAATATTTTGGTTTATTGTGAAATCTTGGCGTACGGTGTCCAGGTTTGTGTATTGTATATTTTCTTCTTGGGGTGTAGATTGGTCGCACGTTTCTGCTACTTGTAGTCCCGATGTTGCTTGTTGCATCGTTGTCACTTAGTGTTGTAAGGTCTGTCGATTCACACACATAATTGTAGGGGGGTCCAGGTATACTTTTCAATTAAAACAATTATTTTAGCGGTCTTGTGTACTTGATGAAAAAAAATTACGCCATTACAAAAAAAGGTTGCAAACAGGAAGTGTCAAAGACAATTAGTTAAGTTTTTTAAAATTTGACGCTAGTGATGGGTTTCTTGATTTAGTCGCCAACAATAATATTCTATAGACCCAGTGACAAGATTCTCTTTAAATCTGCGCTTCCGGTGACGAGGTGTGCTAAATACTAAAGTTGAAGAAGTCGACATTATCGAATATAGCAGACTCGTAGGAAATAGTAGAAGGGGATTGCAATAAATGTGATTGTAAATCGAAATTGGGAGAAAGACATTGCAAAGTTGGGCTATGAGTTCCAGGTTTACGTCTTCCATACTCTTCGAAATGGTGACTTCTTCTGTTTTTTCATAATCACCGCTACAGGGAAGATTTATGGCATCTAAAACAAAACAAAATAGTACTTACTTATCTATTTTAAATAATATTTTATTTATAATAATATAATATTATTATCGCCTTTACGACATATTTGTCACAATCTCCCAAAGCATGGTATTCTCGTTCGTCCAATGCCACATATCCTGCTGCATCTGCGTTAAAACTTCTGACGCCTTCTGCGTTCGCCAGTCCTCTCTCTCCTTCGTTCACAAATGCCATAGCGGATCATTCGTTAATGCTGTAGATGTGGTTGATTGAAATTTTGGCTTTGGCAGCTCTCGTGATGTGAGCACTGGCTTCGGTCGCAAGAAGGGCTTCTTCTTCTTCACGACAGGGGGGGGGGGGCACGTCTGCGGTCGGTTGTTAGGATGATGAGCAAAACTCTGGATCCTCTTCCGACGGCTTCACATGATGAATAAAATGATCTAGAAATTTTAAAAACTGTTTGTGTCATCCGTCCAGATTTATTACCAACGCCTATACATTCCGGTGGTCC